>BDUI01016505.1:0-13709 GCA_002335545.1 Apodemus speciosus
CCTGGGTTTCGTTACCAACATCCATATGGTATCTCACAATGATCTTTGACTCCGGCACCAGGGGATCAAACATCTCTTCCAGCCTCCTCTGGCACTAAGCATGCACRTGGTACACACACATTAATGCAAGCAAGCATTCATACACATAAAAGAAAAATAAATAAATATTTTTTTAAAGCAATGCTCCCACAAAGGAAAATAATACTCCTTTGAACTCCCCTAGAACGCAGGCCTGGGTCTCGAGCCTTACCTGGCTTCTCGTGCTGTTCTTACAAAAGGTAGTTTGTTTTTATATATAGTTTTTTGAAAACTAATGCAGAGATTAGATTTTGATCATATGTTCACCTCTGCAGTCCTCCCCACTACTCCTCCCAGATGTCCCAACATCACACTTCCTTTCTTTTTTTAAAARCCCCTACACTGTCCTTGATGTTATTTCCTATACAGGATGGATGCATCAGTTCAGTTCAGTKGTTCTCAACCTTCCTAACACCAYGACCCTTAATAYGATTCCTCGTGTTGTGGTGACCCCCCAATCATAAAATTCTTTTGTTGTTACTTCATAATTATAATTTTGCTACTGTCATGAACTGTAATGTGAGTGTGTGATATGTAGGATATCTGACATGCACTCCCCAGGGGGATTGAGATCCACAGGGTGAGAACCACTGGTTTAGTTGGCTTCTATTATGTAGGTGAAAACTAAGTGCATATGTGACCTTGACTTGATATTTCCGGAACAGACTTAGTCATGAGGAGCTAAGAGAGTGAGTAGGATCCACAGGGGTAGGCAGGATGGGCATGTCATGGACCAACAGCTTAGACATCAAGATGAGATGGGTAAAGCCTATTGTCATTATCATTACAACTACTACTATTACTACTACTGCTGCTGCTACTACTACTATTATTCAACATCTAGAAAGTATCATTTCAAAATAAAAATGTCTTGAGTCATGGTAGAACCAACGCAAACCAGGCTTGCCAAGGAGATGGGACTATTTCAAGGAGACAGGTTTCATTCCTACCCTCCACCCGCTCTCCAACATTCACATGAGGTTCATCTCTCTAACACAGGAGGTTACAGGAAAATGGCACTTTTTAAATAGTCATCTCCCCAACACATTAGTCAACCCTGCAGAGCTGACCATAAGAGCAGGATCTATCTTGTACTTCAGAGAAATTTAATCCGTTAGACCACTTAGACTCTAAATGCCTCTCTTGGGGGATGTCAGAGGGACAGGTGGTGTGACTCTCCCTACCAGTAACTGTTGCAGTCCAGCGCCAATCACATCTTGCAGGTTTGTTTTGTCCTCTGGGCTCATGAGTTGTTTGTACTGCCACTTTTCAGGCACGAAGGGCCACTTCATTTCCTTTGCCTCCTGGATCAGGGTCCTTAACTCGCCGGGGAGTGAGGCTGAAAAGGTCAGAGTTCAGTTCAGGAAATTGCAGTAGAAGAAAGGGCTGTTGAGCTCCCCGTGTTATGATGAAGCACCTCAGTGGCTAAAACACTTTTCCTATCTGTCGCTGGCTGGTCCAGGCTGTTGGCGACGCCTTGAAGAATAATAGGAGGGAGCTATCTGTCAGGGGTGGCCTGAGTCTACTCTGCCCTGCAGGTAGATTGGGGTAGTCAGGCATTAAGAAAGGGTTTTAACAGGAAGGAAAGCACTTGAGTGACTGTCTCTGCATGAAGAATCAGAGAAAGGCACCAAGGAAATATTCTTTTCCCTGTAAAGTGAGAACGGGGCTGCAGTGGGCGAGGGTATTTGGGGCTTGTGGCGCCTGAGAAGGTGATCAATTTGTTCAGCCTCGTGTTGCTTCTCTGAGGCCCAGGCCCATCTCACTCCTTTACTACCTAGGATGCTTCAAATTGGACAAAAAGTACAACTCCACAAACGGGAATTTTAGTGATTCCCGTTCATTGCGAAATGGCCCCATTTCATATTAGCGACTGTGTTAAGTCTCTCCGTGTGTACCAACCCTCATTATTCTAGTTAACAGTCTCCTGTCCAAACTTCAGAAACATAAAAGAGACCTAGAAACTGCAAGTGTTTCCTCTAGTTTTGACAACCACTCCCCCGTAGCATTGAATAGGTCTTCTTATTTTACTTAACACTCAAACTTTCACAGCAAGAAGTTCTATACCAGGGTTCTGAACAAGTTGATCCACGGACCTCTCTCTCTGTGTTGTGTCTCTTAGAGAACACATTCCAWACTGAATTCATCAGTGTAAGAACAGCAATGGCTCAGGATGCCCAAGACCAAGTGCTCAGCACAAAGATTTCTTTGCCCCAGAGGGCAGGGAATAAGAGACAAAGACAGGGGACAAGGGAGAAGAAGGAAGGGAACAAGGAAGAGGGGGCAGGCCTATCTCTGTCCTGGAGGGCAAGAAAGGACAGCCTCCGTACAGACAGGAGACAGACCCACAGCCACATAAGAAAGTGGTAGCTTATTAAGGCAAAGTGTGGGGAAATCCTGTGTCAGGGCAAAGTGTTTAATTTTTTTAAGATTTATTTATTTATTTATTTATTTATTTATTTATTTATTTATTTATTTATTTATTTATTTATTKWWTGTATGTGAGTACACTGTAGCTGTCTTCAGACACACCAGAAGAGTGCGTCGGATCCCATTACAGATGATTGTGAGCCACCATGTGGTTGCTGGGCTTTGAACTCAGGACCTTTGGAAGAGCAGCCAGTGTTCCTAACCACTGAGCCATCTCTCCAGCCCTGAGGTGTTTAATTTTAATGGGCATGTTAATTCATTGAGCCAAAAGGAGGCTTTTGATTGCTGGACTTTAATACTTCAGCCAGACCGTGGTAGTCAGTCTCAGGAGGATATATTGGCCAGATAAGGGACTAGACCTTCGGGGTTAGCATCAGGAATGTATCTAATGGTTTTTAGCAAGGCAGAAGTTGGTGAGAAGGGCTGGGCCTGATAGAGCCATGTTTGTGAGCTGGCTAGAGTCCCTCCAACCAGCTCTGCTCTAATGCCCTCTCTGTTCTCTGTTGATGCAGGGGACTGCCACACACCATGTCCCCCAGATCTGAAGCATCATCTCCCTCCCTGAATCGAGTTAACTGTCAAATCCCACAGATCCTAAACCTCATCTCCTCTTCCCTTTCTTTATGATATTTTCAGCTCACCCTCACAATCTTTGTTACTGCTGAGTGCCTCCTCCCCTTTCTAACAAAACAGCCCAGGACAATATTTTTCATAACTTTTTTTTTTTTTTAGTTTTTCACATTCTATTCTGTTTTCTAATTGCTCTACCCCCAAAGCCTGATGACCAAACTCAGGCCCACTGCCTTTGGCATTCAAAACAAACCTTTCTACCTCACTCCTGTCTGTTAGTTTGTCATGACCTTCCAGTGGTCATGACAYTATGACCTCTTCCATRTACTTCCAAACCCGTAGACGCGTGTTCCTTTAGGCTGYGCCCCAATGTCCTGTGATCACATCTCCCTGYCTTCCTAGGCTGGAAGCATCCCAACACAGCCATCGTGTTTCATAGCTCATCCCTTTTGGTAAATCACRTCACAGTGGAAGCGCACTGTAACGGTTAAAAGACCAAGAGAGCATCACACATACGTGAGACACACTAAGTAGAGAACACAGACATGACAGACGAGCAGAATCAGAAAGAAGGAAGAAAGCTGGTCTCAGTCCTAGATATCTTCATGTGAACTTGCCACCCAATGAGCAAAGATAAGGATGCTTCTAGATGGGGAAAGACACCTTGTCATTGAGAGGATCATGCCAAGGAGTGGCTAGTGTTGATGACCAGAGATGATTCTGTCGCATCCCGTTGAAATAGTGACTCCCAGATCATACTCCTCAGGAGCATCTTCATGGACGCAGAGCCCTAGAAGTAAGGACCTATGAGATCACATCTGGTTGTAAAACCTGTGTGTTACTGCTGGCGAGCAGCGTTCCATTTCTGAAAATGAAATGTATATGCGGAGCACAGTTTCTTCTCAATGTCAATGAGTAAGATGACTGTTGGAGAGAATGGTCCTGTGTGGTCCAAGTGGACTTAAGAGGATGTCCGTTTCCATTCTTCAGGGTCTCAATTAGACTGCCAATCACTGAACAAAGAGAATAGTCATTTGACAATGGAAATCCCATTTCTGGGTTCATGGACTCCTCTTATGCTTCKGATTGAGTAGTTTTTCACAGTACTGGAGGATGCTTCTTTTGCCTTCTTCTATGACTATTAGTAGGACACAGTATGGCTGTGCAGCCTGGTCTGGTCTCAAATTCCTAATCTTCCCATGCATGGATGTCAGCTACACACCACCATGCCCAGCCTGTAGAAAGCTTACTCTTTGCCAATAGTTTTAGTCTCCCATATCCTCTCTTGGTGCTAAACCATAAACAGGCCAGTGGGGCACACTGAAATACAAGAGACCTCTAAAGGAAAGGCTTTCAAGCTGTATTATCTTTCAATTCTCATTCCAGTTCTTCCTCCATCTCCCAGGTGCTAGCTAGAAGAAGCTCTCCAGGCATGCAGGAAGGAGGAAGGAGATAGGGTTAAGGGGAGAGATAAGAGAATATGCTTGATCAGTGTTCTTAAGTCTACTGGCTGCTGTGCCCATAAAGTGACCCTGTATTAATGTCTTTCTCTCTGATCCCAGGCAGTAACAACAACGGTAATGCCACAAGCAGTGAACCAAAGCCACTCACCGCCATCAGCACACCTGAGCAGGAGTAGTTCTGCGCAGACGCAGGCCACAGAACAGTGGGGACTGGGCAAGTATACCACTCTGTGTGTGAGGATYCCTCCCTCACTGGCTGTCTGGCCCCTGTCCTAGAAGTTTACCTGAAAGGCCACGTCTGACTGAATAATTTTACAGCCTCGATTTGCCTTAGCTGAAATGAAATTGATTTCTCTCCTATTCTGTGTCACTCGGGAAGAAAATGGCACCTGACAGAGGCCTTGCACTTTCACAGGGAGAATGAGAGGCTTAAAAGAGAGCACACGCTGCTTAACAGGAAGAAGACACTAAGAAAACTTGGTTAGGAGAAACAAGAAAAACAACCCAATCTGACACGTAGCCCCAGGGAGACAGAGATCCAGCTATCCCTTATTGGCCAGGGGCCTAGACGCTGTGGCTGAGGACCAGGCGCTGACGTGAGGGGTCTGCRATCTCAAGCTGACTAACGTGCAGGGGGGCAGGCAGTCATGTCTGCTCAGTCCAGCCAGTAAGGAACGGAAGCACACGCCACCGAGGCTTGGTTTGGGGACTGAATACATGTACAGGGCTTCATCCGAATGACAGGTTACATAGCTGAGAGCAACACAGCTACCTAAAGTGGCCTGCCAGACATATGTGTGCCTGTGTGCCACAACTGAGGAAAAGCGCCTCCCGACATTTCCGTTACAACAATTCACTCGGGCATCTTATTCTTAAATGAAATACCCAAACACTTTAGTGCTTTGTGTACATTAAAGTACACAAGAAAAAAATACTAAACGGACAGATGAAGAATATGCTTAAACAAATGGAAAGAAAAATTATTCAAATGATTAAAAAGAACCTAAATAAAGAGGGTACCGCTCCAAAGCTGGCTGAAGAAGAAATGAGTCTTTTGAGTCTTTCTAGATTTTGTGATTGAAACTTCTCAAGCAATATCTGTAGCCATAAACATCATAAGCCAGGAAGCAGGCAAAAATCCAGTTCATGGTTATGAGGTACAGAGTCGTACTTGAGACCAATGAATATATTTTACAAATGGGAAGAGGAGTTTGTTGGGGACCAAGAAAACGGACTGTCCGAAGTGGTGAGGTGACGTATTTATGGAAGTCACAGAAGACTATGGAAACTGATGAGGCACAAAATCCTTGTTTGAGAAAGAGTGCGTGCCACCATTCAGAAGTTGCTTCAATTTTTTAATAATTGAAATTTGCGTGCACCAGCCGACTTGGACCCTTTTGTCCTTTCCTGAACTAAACTGTTTCTTGTAGCCTCATGTTTACTGAAGCCTAAAATTAGAACTGACAGCAATTCTCTGCAACAAAGTGGGCTTCTTCCCTGCCCGTCAGCCTGCAGCCCTTCCCATTCATGCCCTAGAAACCCACTCAGCTCTCGGTGGTCATCTGCCAGGAGAAGAAAAAATAGGGCAGAGAGGAGAATGTGCCGCTCAGGCAAGGGTGCAGGCATTGAACCTGCCGGCTCAAAGCCCCGGTGTCTCCCGTCACACCCTCACCTCTGCACCGCTGGTCCTCACACTCATCCTCTGTAGACACATCTGGCGTTTCCAACAAGANAAAAAAATACTAAACGGACAGATGAAGAATATGCTTAAACAAATGGAAAGAAAAATTATTCAAATGATTAAAAAGAACCTAAATAAAGAGGGTACCGCTCCAAAGCTGGCTGAAGAAGAAATGAGTCTTTTGAGTCTTTCTAGATTTTGTGATTGAAACTTCTCAAGCAATATCTGTAGCCATAAACATCATAAGCCAGGAAGCAGGCAAAAATCCAGTTCATGGTTATGAGGTACAGAGTCGTACTTGAGACCAATGAATATATTTTACAAATGGGAAGAGGAGTTTGTTGGGGACCAAGAAAACGGACTGTCCGAAGTGGTGAGGTGACGTATTTATGGAAGTCACAGAAGACTATGGAAACTGATGAGGCACAAAATCCTTGTTTGAGAAAGAGTGCGTGCCACCATTCAGAAGTTGCTTCAATTTTTTAATAATTGAAATTTGCGTGCACCAGCCGACTTGGACCCTTTTGTCCTTTCCTGAACTAAACTGTTTCTTGTAGCCTCATGTTTACTGAAGCCTAAAATTAGAACTGACAGCAATTCTCTGCAACAAAGTGGGCTTCTTCCCTGCCCGTCAGCCTGCAGCCCTTCCCATTCATGCCCTAGAAACCCACTCAGCTCTCGGTGGTCATCTGCCAGGAGAAGAAAAAATAGGGCAGAGAGGAGAATGTGCCGCTCAGGCAAGGGTGCAGGCATTGAACCTGCCGGCTCAAAGCCCCGGTGTCTCCCGTCACACCCTCACCTCTGCACCGCTGGTCCTCACACTCATCCTCTGTAGACACATCTGGCGTTTCCAACAAGARGCGATCCAGCACTTGCTTGCACTCATGCAGTATCGAAGCCACAGCGTCTTGATTATTCATGACGATTACCCACCCTCTGGGATGAATTGAGTCTCCCTGGGTCTATGGTGATCAATTACCTAGGAGAGGCATTGATTCTCAATAGAGGAGGCCCTTGAAGGCTGAGGTACCTGGTGAACAAAAGAAGGGGAAGGATGATTAACTAAAGCATCATCAATTATCTGCGAGTCTCAAGCAGGGAAGGATAATAGAGCAAACGCATGGAAATACATGACGTCCCGAGGATGTTGTTAGGGGAGTGAAATGACGGCAACACCTCGAAGGCACAGAGTGCAGAAGGGAGAGGGGCTAGCCACAGAGCTCCGTCACCCACGGCGAGGTTGGTGAGCTCACACTGGCCGGATGAAATGAATGCGCCCTGCCCTGTGATTTATGCTCTTTCTGCATCGTCCACTCAGGGTCTCTGKGTCCCAGTAGCCCTGAGCTTTCCCCCTTTCTGGGAGTCTACAGGGAGCATCTGGCTAACTGTTCTAATAGCCCCACGGAAGCACATGCTAATACGAMGCTYACCAATCTCACAAGCCAGGACTGATTTCCCCTGTGTGGCATTCTTCGTGGTATTTAGCATGATACCATTCGGACCAAGATAGGCAAGGACAGATGCCAAATTTAAAGATCTTCACTGCCAGGCAYACTGCCAAGTGAATCAGAGACACGATCTTCCAGAAAACCCAATTCCCCAGATGTCTGATGTGGACAGATCCATCTGTAGATGGATGGATTGACTGATGTTGACAGATAACAGGTACGAAGTAGACTCCTTATGCAGAATGTGAAGGAGATAAAAGGACCTATGGCAGTCAAGATAATTCTGAGCACAAAATAATTTACTACCRTTGTGGAAATGCCTAGYCAATGAACAGAAACAAGACTTGGCTAACAAATACTTTGGTCTGTCTTCCTTTTGTTGAAGTAGTACCTTGCAAACAAAAGAAATTATCCTCTTTGCCCAGAATAAGGGATGGCATTTCTCTGGTTTAGACACTTGGAGGGGAGGGGCATATAGACGTATTACCAGAGCACCGTCTGAAAGGGGAGGTGGTACCAGTAACAAGGATGGCAATGCTCAGCTCATTCATACAATGAAGAAATCAAGTTAAAGCAGAATTTCTGAGTTGGTGTTAAATATGCCCTTCTTTGTTTAAATCAAAATAAACCGTGAGGGTATCAGAGGCTTATTTCATTCAAAGTAATCACATAGTTATTAATGAACACAGGCAGAATTCTCGAGTTAAAATGTTAACACATTCCAAGAGCACTCACACAAACAAGGGAGTGAGAATTGGCTACTGGAATTATCTAAGCCAGAGTGTAAATTTACTCTCTCTTTYGCTTAGTGTGTTTCAGAAAGGATCCCTGCGCAAATGAGGTTGTTGTTGTGGTCAACTGTACTTGAAGTCCCCTTTTAAATCAAGTGTCTGTTAAGTCATGATGTTTCGTTCAATCAGATGGCCATCATTTTCTCGGCTATAAAGAGAACAGGCCTCAAGGGCTAGTCAGAATTTTAACCTCAGACTTCTGTTACAAACAAATGAAACCCGCTCATCTCCTCTGAGTCCTGCAATTAACAAACAAGAGGTAATTAGTGGACTGGAGTGGGCAAGGGACCTTGTAATCAGTAAGTCACATCCCCACAGTCCACTAAAGAGAAAGGTATTGGCTACAATGGGGGCTTAAGTTCAGAGACTGAGACAGGCATCGGGCAGTTCAGAAAGGAAAGAGCAAACTGCTGGACCTGACCTGCAGGTGGGTTGGGTATTCACTTTTGTTCAAGTCCCAAATTAAAGCAAGAAGCAGGACATCTTTCCTATAATCATTTTTTGGGAGATAGAGATACATAACAATGGAGAGTGGAGAACTAGTCTGTGCATGAAGAAAGAAAATTGTATTACAATAGGGTCTTGGTAGTTTAGCATCCTTTATTATATGGAAGGCCATAGTCTTGTAGAGCTCATAAAGAGAGGAAGTAGAGAGGAGATTCTCAGGGATGGAATCCCTGTCTGTAGCTGTTCTACCTTGAAAATGGAAGATAAGCAGGGTTAGGCCTGGTTTGAAGTTGGATGGGAGACTCCTGGGAATATTGGGTGTTATAGACACTGACAGTGACAATCTAGCCTCCCACCATTTCACCCTCCCTGAGCAACTAATACACATGCATGCACACACACGTGCACACAGGCATGAGCATTCAAACTCACACACAACCTACCACCACCATCACCGCCACTACCACACAGCTTCTTGGCCTGACAGGAGGGTAACAGGGAGTGGGTCAGGAAGAAGATTAAATCTAATGAGAATAAGGCATGGGGGGAGGGGCTTGGATGCTCTTGAGTCACGGCCATTGGCTAGTGTTTTTAAGCTTTGTAAAAAGAGGATAAGTTGGAAAAGAAAGTTGAAATGACTCAAAGAGATTTCTGTTTACAGCAACACAGAAGACTGCTTGATCAACATCTCCACTGAAATGCGGGAAGATTCCCTTAAAATCTCTAGAAACTAATGGATTAACAATATAGGAAAGGAAGAGTTACTTCAAGAACCAGAACAAAAGAACAAAACTCAAACAAACCAAAAGCCAACCAAAAGGGCTGCCTTCACTAGGATGGGAACATGAGAAGTGTGCGTTTACCAAACCCTATGAGTTTAAGCTGTGGCTTTCCCTCTCTTGGAGATATGATAACATCCCCAAAGGTAAGAAGGTGAGGGCACTGCCACCCATGTCCTAGGTCCCAACAATTTGCACCCTTAGTGTGGGGAGAGGAACAACAAACCTTCACTCCTCTCCCCGTCTTCCAGGGCAACTGCCCTTGTCAAAACACTCTCCTTTGTGAAGGGGATCAAAAAAAATCTTCCCTTGAGAATCTGGGACCACAGAGTCTATAAACACCTCTTCATGACAATGTAAAATAACGTTTAAAAATGATGTTAGGTTAATTTTTAGGCAACTGGTGAATTAAATATTCCCCTTTAAACAGATCTGACTTCAATCTGAGCTTTAAAGATTCTAAACAATGCTGAGAAATATGAGCTTGTGGACAAATCTCACAAAATACACATGGAATATAAAAAAAGAAAGAAAGGATGAAAACAGAAACAACATTTAGTAAACCAGACCCACAGAGCTCAGGTAGTGGAGTTAGTAGGTATAGCTTACAAAACATATGCTTAATTTGGTCATAAAACTAAATAACCATGCAGAAAATATGAGTAAAGGCACAGGCTGCCTCCATGGGACCACATGAAGAATGACCACCATGCCCATACCTGAAATTCTGTCAAGAAATCAAACCAAAGAATCCTTAGTAGAACAGACTCAAAGAAACTGGATAGCAAAAAAGGCCCCAAGGGAGGATGCTTGAATCTCAGCAGGAGAAATAGTGATCRGAGGTGGAGGGAGGAAGGGAACTGGGTGGGAAAGGGGATGGAAAGAACAGGAGGAAGGGGAATCAGGTGTAGGAAGAGCTGGCCTGAGAGGGCCCGAAGGGTGAGTGGAAATCCCCAAGGAGCGGGGCATCTCCAGAACAGTCAGAGACCTGGGATGATGGGGAGACTCCAAGGACGACCCTAGCTGAGACTCCTAGCAGTGGGGGATATGGAGGCCTGAAGTGGTACCTCCCATAACCAGGCAGGACTCCCCAGTGGAAGGGTAAGAACACTAACCACCCACAAAACCTTCGGCCCAAAATTTGTCCTGCCTACAAGAAGTTCAGAGAAAAAGATGGATCAAAGACTGAAGGAATGGCCAGCCAATGATCAGCCCAACTCCAGACCCATCCCACTGGCAAGAACCAATCCCTGACACGATTAGTGATATTCCGTTATGCTTGAGAACAGAAGCCTAGCAGAGCTGTCCTCTGAGTGGCTCCACCCAGCAGCTGGCTGAAACAGAAGCAGAGACCCACAGCTAAACATTAGATGGAGCTCAAGGAGTCTTGTGGAAGAGGTGAAGGAAGGACTGAGGGACTTGGAGGGGATAGGGGCTCTACAAGAAGACCAACAGAGTCAACTAACCTGGACTTCTAGGGGCTCCCTGAGACTGAACCACCAACCAAAGAGCATGCATGGGCTAGACCTAAGCCTCACCACCACCACCACCTCCACCACCTCCACATATGTGGTAGAAATACGGTCTTTATGCAGGTCTTGTAACAACTGGAGTAGGGACTATCCTGGATTCTGTTGCCTGCCTGTGATCCTCTTCCCCTAACTTGGCTGCCTTGTCTGGCCTCAGTTGGAGAGGATGTGCCTGGTTTTGCATGGGGGGCTGGTGAAGGGGTGTGGGGGGGGCTTCCCTGTCTCAGAGGAGAAGGGGAGGGGAGATGAAGGGAAGGACTGAATGAGAGGAAGAACTGGGAGTTGGGGGGCTGCAGACTGGATGTGAACAAATAAGTTAATGGAAAAAGGGGAAAAGTAGAAAAAGAAAAGAAGGAAGGAGGGAGGGAAAGAGGGAGTGAGGAAGGGAGAAGGGAGAGAGGGAGAGAGAGAGAGAGAGAGAGAGAGAGAGAGAGAGAGAGAGAGAGAGAGAGAGAACCTGTGGTAGAAAAAAGAGTTAAAATGAAGATGAAAGACATAGAAAATCCATTCTGTGAAATTATAGCAGAAAATTTGCCAAACAGAAAAAGTGGACATCCAAACAACACAAGAGGCACTCCAGACTCCAATAGACATGATCAGAGTAGAACTTCTCTATAGCACAGTTCAGTCAAGACATCAGAAACACAGAGCTAAGAAACCATATGAAAATCTATGAAAGAGAAAATGGCAACTTTTCTGCAAAGGCTTACACATAAGAGTAAGAAGTCTCGTCTGTCATAAACCCTGAAKCCAGGTAAGCACAGAATGGTCATTTTTAAGCCAATAAAGTAGCCAGATGTAAATTTTCAGGTGTAATTACCAATTTTATTAGTGTGTGTGCACAACTTTGTAGAGCCAGTTCTTTCCTTCCTACCTTCGTGTGGGTACTAGGAGGAAACCTGAGTCACCAGGTTTGCACAAGAAACTTCTTTACCTTCTGAGCTATCTTGTCAGGTCTTGTTTTAACATAAATACTTTTTTTTCTGTGAATAGTATTCATGCACCGTGTCCTAGTTTGTTTTACCCCAGGGATGAAAAAGTGGCTATATATCTGCCATTCGATATATGAAACACAACACATAAATAAGCGTGAGAACAAATTACATGCTCATCTCAATAGATACTGAAAAGACCTTTGACAAAGTTCAATATCTCTGACAGAAGCCCTGAAGAAAAGAAGGCCTCAGACCCACGAACATGCTGAGGTCTGTGATTCGCTATCCTACCATCATCATACTAAATGGAGGAAATCTCAAAGCATTTCCCCTAAAATCAGGATCAAGGGACAGGTCCCCATGCTCGCTGCTCTTGTTGACGACAGCAGTCAAGGCTTTAGAGAGAACAATAAGACAAGACAAAGAAATAAAAAGTATACAATTAGGAATAGAAGTCAGCACATCCCTATTTGCAGATGATAGGATTCTATACTTAAAAATCCCAGCAATGACCCCTCCCTCCTCTGCCACCACTGCCCTGTTCCATCAGATGTGGTCGACCTGCACCACATCTGACACAGGGAGGATCCTACTTCCTGATACTCACTAGAGAACTGGTAGGAGCAGGTTATTCGGTAAGAATCACTCCCACCCCTAGAGACCTAGAGCGGCTCTGGGACTCACTACCCAGAAACCTCCAGATCACCACTCCCTTTCCTTCCCTTCTACCTTTCTCTCCCCACCCCCACCACCCCATTCTGTCAGATGTGGTAGATCTGCGCCCCTTCTGACAAGGGGAGGATCCTACTTCCTGATAGTCTCTAGAGAACAGGCAGGAGCAGGGCATTCGAGAACTGGCACAAGTAGGGCATTCAAACCAGTAGAAGTGAGGCATTTGAGACCCAGCAGCAGCAGAACATTTGAGAAATTGCAACCTGCAGAGCATTYGACCCTTGCCAAGTCTGCCACAGGGGAGACCCCATCACCTGATACTTCCTGGAGAACCAGCTGTTTGCAGGGCATAGGAGAGAAAAGGAATCCCAGAAATACAGAAACACAGGCCTGCAGGACAAAGAAGATAGAGACAGCAAGACCAGCTAACACCGGAGATAACAAGATGGTCAAAGGCAAACACAAGATCATTACCAACAGAAACCAAGGCAACATGGCACCATCAGAACCCAATTCTCCCACAACAACAAATCCTGCATACTCCATCACATCAGAAAAGCAAGAGCTAGATTTAAAATCACATCTCATATTGCTGATGGAGGACTTCAAGAAGGACATAAATAACTCCCTTAAAGAAATACAGGAGAACATGGGTCAACAGGTAGAAGCTCTTAAAGAGGCAATACAAAAATCCCATAGGGAATTATGGGAGAACATGGGTTAACATGCAGAAGCCCTTAAAGAGGAAACACAAAAATTCCTTAAAGAATTTCAGGAAAAAAAACAAACAAACAAGTGAAGGAACTGAACAAAACTATCCAGGATCTAAAACTGGAAATAGAATCAATAAAGAAATCGCAAAGTGAGACATCTCTGAAGATAGAAA
>BDUI01016509.1:12233-22571 GCA_002335545.1 Apodemus speciosus
CACACAACAGTATTGAGATCTCCATTGTTCCTACAGTTTGCATACAAATTTATTGTTTTTCCAAAGTGAGAACTCCTTAATAGAGTTTAGCATGGGATGAGAGTTTATGTCTAGGCTGCCTAGAACTCACCATCTTCTTGCATCAGCCTCCAAGTGTTTGGATTGAAAGTCTGTACCACCACACTTGGCCCCAAAGCACAGTGTACTTTCTGCATATATTTAAATAGTATCCTGGCTTCCCATTGCCATCAGTTGGTAGCTGTATGATGCTGAGCAATTTTCCAGCTTGCTTCAGTTTCCATAAAAATGGAAGAAATGATTTCCTGGAGCCTCAGGTGGCTGGTCTCCAAAAGGTTGTTAGCAATCCATCAAGAAAATGTAACTTAGACAATGCTGACACCCCAAACTTTGTGACACTAAGTAGAGTTGTTTTAAAATAAGACTTACTTAATTTTATTTTACATGGATGAGTGTTTGCATGAATATATTATGTGCACCATGTACATACTTGGTACCCAAAGAGGCAGAAGGAAACACTTGGACTCCCTAGAACTGTAGTTATATATGGCTGTTAGCTGCCATGTGGATTCTGGAAACAGAACCTGGGTCCTCTACAAGGAGTGTACAAGCACTCTTAACTGCTAAGCCATCTCTCCAACCCCAATTAACTTAGTCTTAATTATTTCTAAATTATATATTGTGACTTCTTCTACTTCAGGAGAGAGAAGCTCAGTTTAAATTTGTGTAAACAGAAAGTGCTATTTTTTAGGCCACATAAATAGGAAAGCAGTCACAGAAGGATCCAACAGCTCATGGATACCTATCTGTTCCCATCCTTTGTCCCTGATTAGCTGTGTCCACTTCGCTGGGCAGGGATCTCATGCTGTTCAAGAGATGCAGAGCCTTGATCTCTCCGAGACAACCCACAAAACCAAATGCCTTTGAGAAAGACTCTTCACATTGTGCTGTCAACTGCTGATATTTGGGAGGTGAATCAACAACATTCAAACCATGAGCATCTGCCAAAGACTAAAGGGGGTTCTGTTACTAGAAGGAAGGAAAATGGCTGGGGAATGTAACACTGGAACCCAAGCTACACAAGTAAAAGAGGGAATTACCATAGACATATGTACATTTGAATATTGTGTTATAATACAGTAGGCACTGCCCCACTCTCAGCAATCCTCTCCAAATGTTTGTTCTATCCTCCTCCTCTTTCTTCTTCTTCTTCTTCTTCTTCTTCTTCTTCTTCTTCTTCTTCTTCTTCTTCTTCTTCTTCTTCTTCTTCTGTGAAGATTGACCCAGAGAATGAAATATTTCTGGGCTAAACAAGCTGCCATGTGATCCAATCTAGCCTTAGATGTCATCTAAAGGGAGTACTAAAAATTGGTCTGGTGAACATAGATCCATTGGCCAAGCTATTTGCCCTGGACCCTCTGAGTACTTTTGCCTCATTTTGGAGATGCTGGCATTTTAGTGACTCCCTTGGAAGTCCAGTGTAACCGTTACATACATACCAAAGCAGGAACAGCAAAGACAACTTTTGCTAGCATTCAATGCATTTAAGAGATGCTTTCCAAACGGTAAGTAGTCTATGGCTTAGGATATAGCTCAGCTAGTACACGGCTTGCCCAGCATACAGGAAGACCTGGGTTCAATCCTGAGCTCCATATAAAACAGATGTGATGGCACAAGTCTGCAATCTAAGAATTTCCTGCCAAGAGGCAGGAAAATCAGAAGTTCAAGGCCATCCTCATTATAAAGAGAGTTGAGGCCAATATGAGGTATATAACTTTTTTAAAAAAATATTTTATTTATTTGCATTCCAAATGTTGCCCCCTTCCGACAAAACAAAAGACCAAACATCAAGTAGCCTTAACAATTATTTAACACACATCGACAAACAAGTGATCTCCTAGCAAAGAAAAACATGTCCCATCACAGGACAAGCTGAGAACGTAGTTGAATGTCCATTGTGTGTGTCCTTGGGCCTGGGCGAAGCTTCGACTTAGGTCAACCTTGAACTGCTGAGCTGAAAAGTCTCTTTTTATTGTTCAAGAACRTGCTGTAAAATTAAAGCAAAAATGCCACGGCACTGAGAGCAGCCACTCATTCCACACTTTGCCAAATCTCTCCTGACATATAGAGCTTTGCTTAAGTTAGAGCCCCCACCAAGGCTTCCACGCTGGGGTCACCTTACACCCGCTCCTCCTCCTATTCCTTTGACAGTTTCAGCTTTAACTRCAGGTCTGTATTCTGGAATCGTAAAGGGTAAAGTTCCTCCTGCCTCCCCCACTGTTACTTTCAACAGTTTGGAGATTATTAGGTTAAATTAAAAAACAAAAGAACTAAGCCATGTCATTGATATTTTGTTTTCCCTTGGGGGCTGGGGGGGTGGGCTGCGGGATACAGTTGGCTTGGCTCAGTCCTGACAAGTTAATGAAAGTCATTCTAATTTTTATTTAAGAAAAAGCAATTTTCATAAACGGTGTATCACTAATGGACCATGATCATGCAAAGCCCCACAGCAAATGACTCTTAATCCAGTTCTCYATGCTGCCTTACCTGAGGGAAATAATACCCACCCTTTCCCAGGCTGGCACTCTGTTCACAGGGACTGCTTCAATATATATTAATCCCACCATTTATCTTTGTCAACTGAGAACAAAAATAATTTGTGGAAGAGTAAACAGAAGCACACAGAGGAAGGGAGCCCAGCATTATTAAACAGCGGAAAGCAGGTGCTGGCAAAGCCAAGCTTATTTTTATTGCAGAACGTGAGTAATTCTCCTTCTGCATCCGTGCATAGTAAATACGGTGAGGGAAGAACCTCATATTTTACAGGAAACTGAAATGGCTGTAGCTGAGGAACGAGGGCAGGTGCTGGCATTGTGACTTGCTTTTTTAAAAACCAGCTTGAAAAAAATCAGAGAGTGATGGCCTCTAAAGAGCAGAAGACAAAGCACAGCTCTGTGAGCTACAGAAAACACATATGTGTTTGAGAAACATGAGATAGGGGCTAGGGTCAGGGCTCAGAGGGTCGAGTACATCCTAAGCAAGCATGAGGATCTGAGTTCAAATCCCCGGAATATGTGTAAAAGCTGGACATATCAGCACTGGTTTGTAACATCAGGGCTGGGATGCAGAGACAGGTAGATTCCCCCATGCTTCCTGGACAGCCAGCTTAACCAATACAGCAAGCTCCAGGTTCAATGAGAGATACTCTCTCAAAAATAAAGTGGAGCATGAGTCCTTATGCCAACCTCTGGGCTTCCATATGAATATGGAAAGGCAGGCACATGCACACATACATGGGCGCACCCGAGAGAGCACACACACACACACACACACACACACACTGTATTTCTGCTGTTCACTTTAGGGCCACCATGGCTCTCTCTGCCACCAGCTGTCATTTCCACAGCATTTTGATTGTTTGCCTTGCTGTCACTGGCTCTCACTTGTCAGCCTGCATCTCCTAGCAGGGACAGATCCTGGAGTTAGGCACTGCAGAGGAGAAAAATCCCAGCACTTGGGAGGTGGATGCAGGAGGACTGTAAATTTGAAGCTGTTCTGGACTACACAGAGAGATCTTATCTCTAAAAGAAAAGAGAAGAAAGGGGGATAAAAGAGTAAATGCACTTTGGCTCTTAGTTCCTGAGGTTTTATTCTGTGTGGTCACCTGGTTATTTTGTTTTGTGGCCAATGAAGCAAACATCATGGTGGGAATTGCACTGCATTATGGGAATTGCACTATGCTTGCATCATGCAACCTGATGACTAGAGAAAAGGATGGGGGAGTTAGCCAAGAATGGTGGACACCTTGCCTTTAATTCTAGCACTCAAAAAAAGCAGGCAGCCAAGCAGATCTCCGTGCATTCAAAGATAGAGTCTAATCTACATTGCAAGTTCCAGGCCAGCCAGTGCTACATAGTTAAAGATCTAACCTTCCAATTTCCTGGTCTGGGTAGTTACTACCATGTGTTTTTAGTCACTATGAAGTTTTGCTCTGGAACTGTAAACCAAGATTATAATCAATCAATCAATCAAATCAATCAATCAGAGCGAAAGAAAAGAAAGAGAAGAGGAAGAAGAAAGAGGATTCTTAATGACCAACTCCTCCCTCCCATCAGGCCCCACCTCTATAACACCGTTCTACCAGCAGTACCACAGGTGGAAGCCCAACCCTTTAGCTCCAGAGCCTTTGGGACACATTTCAATCCAAAGCATAACAATCAATATCAAGTGTGGTGACCATAGTGAAAGCACTGCCACCAATCCTGCGGTAAACAATGATGACTTTTCTTTAGAATCCCCATGTACCATGCCCTTGGATGTACTGTGACTGTCCTCGTACCACCAGTGTAGGACTTGATGACCAACACGACAATCAGAAGGTTCAGTGAGTCCTCTGGAATTCAGAGCTAGAGAGTGAGGACCAGGCTTTTTGAGTACATGCTCTGTTGTGTATCCGGTGCTGGAAAACTTAAGTAATGAATAGAATTTGCCCTATTTGGGTTCCTTGTAATGAGATTCTGGTTATGCAGAATTTGTCAGGAATATTCCAAAAATGCATATTTTGTCCTCCTTGTGTTATATTAGGAATGGCATAATGATGGTGAATTGGTTTTGAGGTAAGGTATTGCTATGTCATGTGAAAGCCATGCTGACCTTGATACTGAGATCTTCTGTGTTCCTTCATACTAGGATTCTGACAAGCTTTGATAGAGTGTTTAAGGTGGCTTCCAAGTATTCTATTATTTCTCCTTTGTAAGGCATAACTGATTGGGGAAGATACTTTGAGGTGATGTAAATATTTTATTCCCCATTAAAACTTTAGCCACGGCTTTCATCATCTATTGCCAATGTTTGCCTCCAGTGTCATTGAAATAATCACTGTGTGGTGGCTGTGGATGTCAAACTCCATCACCCCAGATGCCGTGGCTAGCCAGCTTTCAATTACAAAGAGTAGTTCTCCATTTGCCTTAGTTTTAAATATAGTCAGTCAATTTAGCCACATCAGAATGGACTATGGAGTCACATTTTATTCTAGGTTATATGTTGTTGTTATCATTTTCTGGTAAGATGGCGCCCCTCAGTGCAGCTCCTGCGTGCCTTTCACATGTGTCATGGACCAAGTTGTGTCCTCAACATCCTCATTCACAAACTGAAGCCTGAACTTCAGTCAGACTTCATCTGGAGATAGGGCCTTAAGGATATAAATATGGCTACACAGAGTCTAAGGATTGAGCCTTAATCCACTAGAATTAGTGTTCTTAGTGTGTTGGTGGACATGGGTATGTATTTCTTGGGGTATGTATATATGTGCTGTGTGTGCATGTGTTATGTACTTACCTGTGGAAGACAGAGGACAACCTGACTTGTGGAATTTTGTTTTGGCTGTTGAAACCTCATCTGTGGTGTTGGCCCTGCCAGCCGGAATACGATTTTGCAGTGTGTTAACATCATGTTTTGAGCACTTTCTCACTTCCTGTTTCAAAGTGAAGTTCTAGGCTTGTTTTCTCCTTCCTTGCCCAGTCTCTGTTAGCAATCAAGCACATCCATGGAGAGCTGAAAGGAACTCCTAGACATTCAGACAACCAGGCATCTTTACAGCCAGCTCCTGAGGAATTCAGAGAAAACAAGACACATCATCTTTAGCTGCCCAGAGGTGACACATTGTTGTCCCCTTGCGCATGCGCCAAGGCCCTATAAAAGACCTCAGTTTCCCTCCCCCCAACACCCCAAGAGGCAGCTTCTGTACCTCTTCCTCTTAATAAATCTCACACATGAGACCTGTTGCACTTTGTGATTTTGTTGGAACCCGCTGCCTAGTTCCATCACACGCCCGACACCCCTGGTTCTCATTGGTGAAGGATGGTGTTTAAGAGTTGAGAGCTACAGTCTCAATGCTTTTACTGTGACTGGGAATCTGTGCTTCTCAATGGCAGAGCATGGATACATGATGTCTGTCTTCAAGTGAAGGTCACCTTAGCTAATTTCTGAGACAGCAGACTCCTCTTGTGGCTCATTTATTAGACTATGAAAAGTCAAAGCTCATTTTCAGTATGTGGAAAAGCAGCTACCAACAACAGGCAAACACACACCTGAAACACTCATACGCACTCAATTTTGTCTGATACAATTGCATAAATCTAGGTGGAGAGGCAGAATAAAATTTATTTATTGAACTTTGTAGTTAAATATCCCCTCTACAGTTGACATTCCAAATGCTGCTTACTCACAGGGCGCATAGGCAAATGCTGACAGATTTAGGTTTTGTTGAAAATGCTGGGGAAAAAAGAACCTTCTGAAAATAGAATCATAAGAAACTCAGACTCTGATGAAGGGATTCTCAGTTCTCTGATCCCCACACCTTCATCTGTGTGAGTATGCAGACATACAATGCGCTTGTACTTGGTTAGCATCCTGTAGGTCAAAATCTCTACTTTCCTTTGACTCAAACACATGATCAGACTCGTGGACATCTCTACCCAGTGTTGGCATCTTCAAACACTGCCTTGTTAAGCCATCCAGAGCATGGTTCTGTCAACACAGAAACACTAAGCAGGTGCCCCCCACCCCAATATGAACCAAACAGAATCACCTTTCTAGGAAATCAGCACCCCAGATAGAAATACTGGCCAATGACTCTTTAACTGAAGCTGCATAAAGACCTCTCTATGAGCTTCTCAAACATACTAATTGGTCCCTGCTTGGCTCCAGATGATACAGTGTGCACTTTAGGTTATTCTCTAAGACATGGATTTATATTGTTTCAGTATTTTCTTTCTCAATTGTCAAACTTTTCAAATGTTTAGAAAGATGACAGTAATATACAGTAGATATCCATGAGTGCATATTCTGGATTTAGCAGTATGTTACTGTGGGAAGAGGGGAGGGAAGTGGGGGGGGGTGGGAAGGAAGAAGGGACAAAAAGATGCAGGGTGAAACTGATAGAAGATATAGAGCCAGGACTAGAAAGAAGAGAAGCAAATAATATCTCCCTTCTTTCACCCTTTAGATGAACATTCTTAACTAATCAATTACTCAGACTACTGGCTAATTTCAAACTCAGAATTACATAGACTCTGAGAGACTTTAAAAGAAGGTTTCAGAAAACCCATTTCCTCTTACACAGGTACAAACATTTGCACATGTGGGATTTGAGCCACCAGTCAGCCAGCCTCMCACAAAGACCAGAGGCAGGAACCCTGAAACCCGTGTGAGCCCTGTCCTGACCTTTCTGTCTTGAACCACACAAAGCATGACTTCAACATTCTGCTCCCACATGCTGACTCGGCGCATTCAGGTTTTAAAAGCTGTTTCCCATAGCCCAAGACATGTATTCTATAACCACAATATCATCTTGAAAATTACCCCTGACACAATGCTGTTACTAGTGAGAGTCCATTTGAAATGTCAGCACTTGTCCAAAAAAACATCCTTTGTAGCTGCTCCCCTGGTGCAGTACCCAGTTCTCCTAGGCCTCACTTCATGTGCCTCCGTAAACTTCTAGGGTTTGGGACAGTTCCTCCCCTGTCTTCAGTTGCTCTCTGAAGTGTAGATACTAGTTATTTTGAAGTACATCACTCACTTTGGACTTCTTGTGTCTGTGCTTTGAGCAGGACATTGTGTCCTTTAAAAGGTCAATCTTTCTAGAATCCACAAGATGCCCACTTCTAAATCAGATAGCTTTGATCTAGGTTAATTTTTTTATTCATACTGAATTAAATGATTTTGGAAGGAAGATATGGAAACACGAAGGGCTTGTCTTAGGTGGGAGGGAGGAGATATAGTAGATCGTGACTCTGTGTACACTTCAACATTGTCTGAGGAGCCGAAGAAGTAAAATAAAGGGAGTGTTGTCACAGTTCATGCCTGCTGTCCCAGCAAGCAGGAGGCTGAGGCAGGGGGATCATGAATTTCAGGGTAGCCTGGGCTTCACAGTGAAACCTTATCTCAAAAAACAAAACTAAAGTAAGTAAGCAAACAAACCAAAACAACTTGTCACAACCAACCAAAAGCAAAAACCCCAAAACTATGAGTCATATAGATTTAATATTTCTCATCAAATATGATAGTTCAATAAAGGATTATGGCTAAGGCTGTGGATAAAACTTCTTCTCAAACAGACTGAAAACCCAACAGAAAATATTAATACTCCTTAAAAATCTTACCTGACTCCCCTGTACCTCAGCTGGGCTGCGCAGTAGAGCTGGCCCTAGATGTACGGGTGGCTGGGGAGGGAATGAGTGTGGGAGAGCTCTCCTGGCCTTTCATGTGCTGTGCCTCAGGGAGAGAGAGATCCCTTCCTCTCCCTTTTGCCTTCACTGCCAGTGGCAGGCAGGAAAGCTTGCCCCCCCTGGGGTCACCAAAGAAGGAGAGTTGTCCCTGCCCCTCACCTGTTGCAGTACTCTGGAGAACTCCTCTGCACCTGGGCAGCACAGCAGAGCGGACCCTGATGACAGGGGGCATGGGTGAGCTGGCCCTGAGAATGTGAGTGCAGAAGAGCTGGTCTCTCAGCTGGTCTGCCAGGCGGCAACTTGGGCAAGGGAGAGATGCCCTCCTTGGGAGAGATGCCACTTGGGCAAGGGAGAGATGCCCCCTTCCCCCTTGCTCCTTGCCACCTAAGGCAGGTGGAAGAGCTGGCCCCAGAGTCATGAGAGTGGCAGAACTGGTCATGTTCCTCACCTGATGCAACTCTCAGGAGAGAAGGCCTTTCATCTTGCCTGGGCAGCAAGGTAGAGCTGGTCCTGGTTGTGGAGTTTGCAAGCGAGCTACTCCAAGGATTGTAGAGTGGGAGAGCTCAGATACCCCTTGGGCCTAGATCCAGGGTTTTGAATTGGTCCACCCCAATGTCCACCACATTGATGAACTGATGGAGTGCATGAAGGGACTGGTCCTACAACCCAAAACTATAGGGTCTCCATGATATAAGGTAACAGCAAGATATCTGGAGTCCCAGTGAAGTTCTAGTACTGATAGAGGAGCAGAAGCCTCACACCAGACCAACGAGTCATTGCAATGAACATTTGCAAGTAAAAAAGTGTGGGCAAGAGGGCATACTGTGAGACATATTATGACACACAACAGCTTCCACAATGAGATCTTTTTTGGGGAAAATTCAAGGCTCGATCGAGGCTATGAGGGGAGGGGGAAATGAAAGAGATTGGGGTGCATGACATGAAATTCACAAAGAAACAATAAAAAGTTAAAACAAAGCAATGCAAAGCAAAACAAAACAAAACAAAACAGAAGCTTAGCAGACTTACCCTTTAACAAAACATTTACTTACTAGGGAATTTCTTATTGCTTTTAGCCAAGTAACCTGCAGTGCCAAAAAGGACCACTGGGTGGCTCACTGGCTCCAGTAGTTTCTTCTCAGTGAGGTTTCTGCCAGGGATCTTGGTGTCATTGGAACTGTAGTTSTATAAGAAGTCAACTCACTAAGTTCCCTGAACTCATAAGAGAATAACCGACTTGTAAAAAAAAAACTCTCATTTCATATATTTTGAGCAAGTTTTTTGATCCTTTCCCTTCGTAATTTTTCCTTCTTCCTCGCTCTTTCCTGGCTCCAAATTTGGGCAACTCATTTGTTATAGAATAACATCAGAAAGGCAACACAATATCTACATCTCAGATTCTCTAAAACGTTTAGAAATGTTTTACTTCTATTTCTTCTTCGTCCTTATCTTCCTTCTCTTCTTCATCTTTCTTCTAGACATTTATGAAGCAATTAAACTCTCTAGAAACTTCAGTTCCCTGGGTGATAGCATATGCTACTGGGGTGTGTGTGAATGGGTTGGAGGTGGAGATAATAGATCTAAGAATCATTAGAGAAAATCCCACTAAAATTTCAAGCAATTAAAAGAYTYTTGGCTTTGAATAATTAACAGGTAGATTGGACTTTACTTTTATGCTCAGGTTGGTCTGCAGAGCATTGTTTTGTGTTTTGCATTGTGGGCTTTATTGTTTGTTTGCTTGCTTGCTTCTTTTTAGCATCTAAAAAAAAGAGAAAGAAAACAAAACACAAGTTCACGCTTGTTCGTGTGATTGCACCATGCTACTCAACAAAGTAACTTTTCAGTGGTTTAATGCTTAGCCAAAGTTCTAAAAAAAGAAGCGAAACAAACAAACAAAGCAAACCAAAACAATAATAAACTCTATAGAGTTGACAGCATTGGGCTGCATAAATTCCTGATTTCTATTAATGTACATGAATTACTTCCACAGATTGACAAATAGATCTCTCAATTCATGAGGTTTGCTTCAACACCCTGGGTTGGCATCAGGGAGGGGAACAGATTCTACAAGAAACCCCAAATGAAATGCTCT
>BDUI01016514.1:28217-44793 GCA_002335545.1 Apodemus speciosus
GTTCTTTCCATAGCTGTGGTAGAAGTTTTGCTCCTTCTGGGAGGCATACACCATTAGTCAGGTTACAGGCTAAGGCTCTGTAACAGATGGATCCCAAATAGTAAATTGAGAAAAATGGAATGTTGTTTTGCTCTCATATTCCAGGATAGAAGTGGACAGGCAGTCCTGCCTAGAAGCAGAGCAGTGAGTCAGGCCTCAGCTTACTTCTGTCTTTACGAGCAACTGTCTAGGGCATTGTCATCTGTTAGAGTTGGCTCATGGTCACTTTTATTCTTACCCCTGGGATGAAAGTTAAGAAGGAGATGGCAATTTTCCTTTTCAGTGCAAGGTTGTGCATAACAGTTTGGTTCATGTTCCACTGGCAACAGTATAGCCTTTTGGATTCACCTAGCTGAAATCAACACAGGCTAGCAAACACAGCACAGACAACACTGCCTTTCATATTCATGTTCTCAGCAACTATAAAACACACACACACACACACACACACACACCACACTTTTGTGTATAAATCTATGTATGTATGTATGCATGTAGGAATAGATCTTGGTAAACACCCAGTACAACCAGGGAAAATCAAAGTGAAGCGAAGATCAAGTAGGGTGATCTCATTTTGGTTGCAATGCCTTTTTGTGACTAGAATACACATAATGGGTTCTGCCACTTAATGATTGTGTGTTCTTAGCAGGCAGCCYTGGTGTAACAGCATCTATAAGAACTACTGTTCAATGTGAAGGACAAACCCAGTGTGCTTCTGTAGAACTCATCGAAGAGTTTTGTCTTTATTCTCCTTCTTGGAAGCACAAACTAACCCTAAATTCAATTTAGTTATGCATTTTTATTTCACATATATTTAAAAAATCCAAACCAAACAAAAAACCAAGTGAAAAGATGAAACAATGATAAGCAATGATATCCTTATATACAAGGTCATTGGCCTAGAAGTCTAGAGGTCAGGGTTCTAGGTCACACTACTGCTTCCTCTTTCTAAAAGTGATTCATGGAATCCTTATATACACATATAAAGGTTCCAAAATTCAGTGACTGGTTACCAAAACTGTAAAAATAAATTCTAGCTTCTATTCAGGGCTTGTTTTCTCCCATAATACCTTGGAATCATGGTAGTAGGCTCACAACAATTATTTCTTTAAAAATCAGATGAGATGAATGGTGGGTGATTAGAAATACCCTATTTATATTCAGGCCAGATATAATTTAACATCTCTCAAACATGTCCCACAATTTATGCAATCAGATATACATGCAACAGAATAGGTTTTGTCTTCTATAAAAATAAAAAAGACTCATTAAACCATAAGCAAGCAATAGTACTTGTTTTAAGTTTAAGCCCATGACAGCACAGATAGTGATCATTAGAGCTATACAATTCAAGTTTGTTACACAATGTACTTGAATGAATATGCATTTATGGTGCCCATCTCTATGCTCAATGAATACACTCCAATAATTATATTTAAATTATATTCTGTTTTCTTAACAAAATAAGCAATGAATTCAGGGACTCAGTTCACTAATTATCTTTAACCTATAAATGGATATTATTGATTTAGAGATTAAAGGAAACCTTTCTGATCCCCAGTTGTTCATCAGTGGGGAAATAAAAAACACTGAAGACATATGAGGCATCTACTCCAAGAAACATGGCCCTTGTTAGAAAAGAGCATACAGTTTGGTTAACAAGGTCTCACAAGAGTCAACTACAAGTTAACATATTGAAATGATAGAAGCCACGTGTCTTTGTTATCGCAGAAGTGCACCCTGAAGAGCTAGTCTACGCATGGCTATGGATAAGAGGGCAAGCTAAGGAGAGCCTGTGAACACAATGCAGGACAACAGCAGCATCCTTAAAGTTTGCCTCTGCCGTATATCCACCTTTCCACTGGATGAGGTAAGCAGCCAATTAAGTCATTAGGGCATGACTGAGTAAAGGCATACTGAAGTGGCACCTCGGCTTCACCAGCTCATGGAGATTGTCATCTAGAATTTGTAAACAGAGTTCAGTTTAATACTGGTTCCTGAAAGAGTCTGCCTATGGACTGGATACTCTTTAAGGTTTCTTTCTTCCATTCAATATTTATTATTATAATTTATGAAGGTAGACTAAGATTGGTTTGGGGAAGGACCTAGGCTTAAAAGACAGTTATGGTGATTTAAATAAAAATGTGCCCTGAAAATATACACAACAGGAAACATTATATGAAAAGAACAGGTTAAAAAAAAAGAAAAGAACAGATTACATTTAGGAATATATGTATATACATATAACTATGCATGCAATAACACAGTAGGGAAAAGAGGCCATGAATTTGAAAGAAAGTACGGAGGTATATGGAGTGGTTTGGAGGTAGGGAAGGGAGGGCTGAAATGTAATTATATAACAATCCCCAAAACAATAAAAACATGTCCCATAGTCTTGGACAGTTGAATGCTTATCCCCCAGTTGGTGGTTCTGCTTGTGGGATTTAGGAGGCATGGTCTTCTTAGAAGAAGTTTGTCAGATGTCAAAGGGTCACATCATTTCTTCTCAGTTATCTGTTTGACTTCTGTAGTTCAATATGGGAGGTTCCAACTTTCCGGTGCCTACCACATCTGCCACTTGCTGCCGAAGTTTCCCTCTGGAATCAGAGCTTGAGGAAACTCCTATAAGTTACTTTGGCCATGGTATTTTATCACAACAGTAGGAAAGGATATAAGACAATAGTTTGTCCCAAGCCACTTTTTAATATATAAAAAACAATTCCTATCTCAATCCAGGGTCAAAATAAAAGGCAGAGATACATTGGCCTCTGCCTTTTGTGATTGCTTGCTCTCATTACACTTGAAATGACCTGTAATTTCTAGGCCTCCTGTCTGTTTTTGAAACCAAGGTGAACTTGTAAGTTATGGTTAACAGCAAACATATTACAGAAATGCACGTCATTCTTCAAATGGTCTGGTTTAACATGCTTTGCAATAATCTTGCAAAACTATAAATTGATATGGATTAAAAAGAGGAGTTTAGATATCTAAATTGCCATAGTCCAAAAATGTTTGTTGATGAGCAATGGATTAGAGCAATCCATGGTCAGGATACCTTCACTGTGGCCTGAAGAGTCTTATAACAGAAGCCATTACACTTTTGCCACCTGTACCCCTCATCTGCAGTGCTGTCTTTACACAATCTTGAAGCAGCTGAAATCACATGACATAAAAATCAACTGGATTCTAGACTCAAAATAAGAACGACAAGCCCAGAAGCTGATTTATGTAGTTCTCAGAGAACTTGCCAGAGTTTGGATACTCACATTTTTTAGATTAATTTATTTCATGTATATGAGTACACTGTAACTATCTTCAGACACACCAGAAATGGGTATCGGATCTCATTACATGGTTGTGAGCCACCATGCAGTTACTGAGAATTGAACTCAGGAGTTCTGGAAGAGCAGTYGGTGCTGTGAACCACTGAGCCATCACTCCAGGGCTCTGAGACTCAGTTTTTAACACATTTCCCCCAGTTGGTGGATTAAATGCCATACTCTCAACGACATACAGTCAGTCTATAGGTTCAGTAGTTGTTAATGAGCTGTGGGACATTTTGCTTTGCATTGCAGTTTTTTCTTCCTCTTTTCCTCATTCTCTGACCTGGCTTTCCAACTCCATTTATCCTTTTATCCCTATTCTATTTCCTTTTCTCCTTAGCCCTTCTGGTATTGACTGAGTCCTTACTAGGAACCCAATGTCCTGCTAGACACCAGAGCTGTAGATACAGTTTGTTAACATTAAGCCTGTGATGTGTCAATGAAAAAAATAACACAATGATTTCTACTTCTGAAAGGTATGTACATTCTCTATACATAAGAAATTTAAAATTCCTTTTTTTATTTTTATTTTTTACCAAATCTGGCCTGAGAGTTTTGGAGAACATAAGTCAATCCCAAATCATTTTTCTTTCTTTTACTAAAAGGGGATGATGGCTCAGTGGTTAAGAGCATTAGACATTCTTCCAGAGAAACTGGGCTCAATTCCTAGCACCCATATAGAAGCTCTCAACTCTCTATAATTGAAGTTTCAGGAGATCAGATGGCCATATTCCGCCATTCATTGGCAACAGACACATGGTGCACAGATATATATATATATATATATATATATATATATATATATATATATATATATATATATATATATATATATATATATATATATACACACACACATACATATTGGCAAAACATTGATAAATCAACATTGTTTCATTGACACAGATTTAAAGTGAAGAAACTGTACCCATAGCTGTGGTATCTAGCAGGATATTAAGCTCCTTTAAGGACTCAGTCCCTAATGATTAATTAACTGATTAATTAATTAATTAATTAAAATAAGAAGGAGGAGGAAGGAATAAACTTTTTACATGAATTTTAGCTCAACTGTGTTCCTCTGAGCTCAAGATATTCAGGTATATATAATATTCATCACTGGCCACGAGTCTGGGCCCTGCTACATCTTTCTTGTGTTCCAAATCTCTCCAAGGATAGAGCAATGGTTTTCTAGAAACTACTATAAAAACAATATAATCAACCGTTTGACTCTAACTTGCAAATTTGAATTTTCTATCCAGTGATCGGGTTATACTGTGTACTTGCCTATGGATTTGAAGACCTGCTACATTTTTATAAGTTAGTCAACCTGAAATCTAAGAATGGGATATAAACTGTCATTTTATGAGATGGAGAGAGAGAGAGAGAGAGAGAGAGAGAGAGAGAGAGAGAGAGAGAGAGAGATTGAGAGTGCTACAATGGAACTTAAAAGTCCCACCACAACACAACAGATGGTCTGTGCCATTTTGAATTGAGCCTCCCTTAGGAGCAACCCTTGTAGAAGCTATTAAAGTTTCTGCTTGCGCGAGAAAGTGCTGTTTCAATATTGATGGCTATATCTGTATGACCTCTACTGAAGACAAAGTCAGCGAGGTTCCCCCTTGACTCAGAAAGAGTGGAACACTGAGGCAGGGAGTTCAGCGCCCAGCACCCATGTGCTTTTGAGATCTGATTAAAATGGCAGCAGGGTAACAAAGCCGCACCACTCAATACAAGATCCTCCTCAAGGAACAAAAATAAAACAGGCACACTACTCCTCAAAGACACATATTTTATTTATTCGTTAAGCATAGAGTGTTGGAATTTTTGAAGAACTGTTGCTATTTAATAGAGGTGAAAGTTTTAATGTGAATACTGCCTGTGTGAGCGAGTGTGTGCAAAGTTGGCGTGACACATTCTGCTCAAATTAGACTTCTAAATAACTCGTAACAGCTGCAGTGCTTAGAAATCGGTCGGGCTTAAACGATGATGTCATGTGCTTATATAAGTAAAATAGGTGTGTTTATCACGTGAGATGCCTATGAATACCTTGTTATCTGGACGAGAGAGTAAGCAGGTATTTTCATCTAAAGACTGTAAATGTGCCTCTCCTACAAATCAAAGATCTTTAGCTCCTAAATTTTTAGCGTCATGTATTCTTTAAAAACGCATAGGCCCATTTAGAGAGCAGAGATAGGACACACAATATGATTTCATGCTAGTGTGAGAAATTAGTAAATAAAATTGTGAATCTGTATTCACTTGTTTTCCTTAGTCTTCATTAAAATTCTTGCTACATAGATGACTTTCTCCTCAGTCCACAGTGAAAATTGTTTAAAACATCATCCAGAAAACAGCCAAGTTTTAGGACCACATGTTATTTTCTAGAGGCATATGAGCAGCTAAGCTAGCATATAAAATATAATTTTAAAAGCAATTGGAACCAATTAAATTAATTGAATATTTTTCTATTGGTAAATATGTGTCAGAGATGAATTCTAAGGACTAGTTTATAATAAAATTTAAGATAAAAAGCAATACAATTGGACACAAAGAATTATTATTTAATCAACTTGACTGAAGTGATTGAAGAAAGCAATATTATTTGGGGTAAGGAAATGAAGGAAAATTAAAATTAAGAGTGAGAAGCTTGAAGATTCTTCCCAGTTTGTAGAGACCTGAACTCATGAATAAGTAGATCTGGTTTCTCTTCACATTCATACAGATAGAAAGATGGTAGCAATACCACGGACTTGTGATATTGTCCTGAAAAAGATCAGGTTAATTATACATGTATTACTCAGTTGTGTGAAAAGATTCTACACATGGTCTCGCGAAAGAAAAGCTCTTAAGAAAGGAATTCATTTTCATTCTGAAACTCAGGATGTGGCTTTTAAAATGTCCTCCATAGCCTTAGCAAAGGAGGCGAACCTTCCGTTCAGAACTGCGCTCTTCCACAGAAGCTCATCTGCCTTTCTGCAAAGCTCGTCTGTCTCTAAAACGGGAGAGGCTGGTGCTAACATACTTCCTTCACAGCATCACCGGCACCTCTCATTTTAGCTATTAAGTATTTAAAGGCAAGTCATTTGAGAGTGAGTCTATCTCTTCTAATCCCGTGTAGATTAAATGAAATTCAAGTTCTCAAAATGGCTTGTCATCGTGGAAGAGGAAGGAAGACGTGTCTAAGAGGACACTTGGAAGAAGAATTGCTTCCAAAAGAAGCCATGGCGATACAATATGGTAAGAGAAAAGGGGGAAAAAAACCTGTTTGCTGTGTCCCCTCGGCTGGAGCGTCTCCTGTTTGGAGATATTTCACAAAATGATTTCACAGGCAAATGGTTTAATGCATGGCCAGCCAATTTAGCCTTTATTTTAAATATATTCTTTATGCATATAGATATTTTGAGATTGTGCCTTCTGGAATGATTACTGAAACCACATTGAAAAGTCATTATGCAGAAACATGGGTGTACGAATAGTTCATAGCTCGGGGGAACTATAAATAGAACTGAGTGAATCTTGTTAAAGAGTTCATGTCCTGGTTATTTAAAAGAACGATTTTGGTGGCATTGATTAGCTCTAACACTTCTAATTTGCATCTCACTAAAATAAACTACAAAAACAATCACACTCATTTTTTTTTTTTTTTTTTTTTTGGAAAGAGCTATTGGTGAAAATACACCAAATTAGGAAGTGAAGTAAGGCCTGGACCTAGAAAAGACAACTTTTCTTTCTCTATCATATCAGCGAGCTTTAACTCTAAGAAAATACAAAGCAAGCACCTATGTGAGATGCACATATTCTATAGGCTTATGCAATGGGAAAGCATCTTACTAGCATCCAGAAATTTCATTGATAACTTGTTTGGAATAAGGTATATATGATTCCGTGCATTACTCTAATATTACATGGCAATACAGATTATAGTTATAGAAGAACACTAGTCGCTACCAAAGAAACAAAAGAATATAGCTTTAAAACAGTTTTTTTCTGTATATCCATAAGTTAATGAAATAAAAACAGCATGCTAAATTTTTGTTAAAATTCTAACATCCTCCTTGTAAGTAATAGAATCTTTGAGGTGAATAGTGATGTGCCCATGTTATTAACACTTCTTTCTGAGGCTTTTTAAGTGATTAGGAAAGTCCTCATTTCCACAAATTTAAGCAGCTAACACAACTACCTACTATGCTGAAATTGTAGAGCTGGGTGTAGGAGCTCCTAATCTGTCACCCCAGGACTTAAGAGGCTGAAGCAAGAAGAACACTATGAATTCAAGGCCAGTTTGGGATTATAGTGTGAGAGCCTGTCACAAAACACTATAAATAAACAAGGTTAATTAGATTTAGAAGAAACGGACAACATTTCCATTGCTTTGGTGGATACTCAATGGCATTAAGAAACATTTGAAAGACTCAATGCCTATTTGTACATGTTCATATACATAAATGCACATGCTACTTATGAGGTCAAAAGAAAACATCAGTTACAAAATCATATTGTCATCACTGTATGAGGCTGAAATTGTAAAACATCACGCACATTTGAAATTTTTCCAAAGTCAAGAAGCTTATTATTTTTAAGCAGCTTCATTTATTGCATGGGCATATTTAATACTATGCAGGATATTCATTGAGACCAGGATCACAATCTTTCTGTTAACACAATTGATATAATTAAAGTCTCTGCATCTATTAAGACTTTGCATTAAGTAGCAGAGTAAACATGAGGGATGTACATCGGATGCTAAGTTTAAATCCCTCATGAATTTTCCCCCACAGGAAAGAAATTACAGATAATTTCATCCTAAATGCATACAGAAAAGCAGCTAATGTTCTCACACAGAATGTGAGCTTGGAATTGTCACATAGTCCTTTCTCTGAACACATTGAAACAACCTCTCTCACCTCCATCTTTTATGCTACTTACTAATATGGACACCTTCTAGCTAACTGTAATCAGTTAACAGTTTTATCCCTGAATATTAGTTACTCTTACTTTATGGAATTGGTATAGTATAGTAGGTTCCAGGATTCTTTTACCCTGAATTAAACATTACACAGTGTATACATGCATCACAACTTTTCTGTGCACACACCCACCAAATGTGTATGATTTTATGCTCCTACGAATCATTTAAAATTACTAAATTTTTGAAAGAAAGGAATCAAGGAAGCTTGTGCCATGCTATTCAAATAGGTCCTGCGAAGCATTATGCTGAGGTACGTGATGGGAAAATTAAGCCCATGAACAGCAGGAAAGATGTTTGTGCAACATATGCCAATGAAGTAGTCATTTGCCATCACTTAAATGAACCAAAAAGATAGTATTTTGGGCTTTTATACAAAAAGGAGGATTTGACTGGAAATTTTGAAATCTTTTAAAACTATAGGAAATCACTATGAATACATTTCAAATTAAACTGTTAAGAGTTTAATTTAGATCCATCCTATTCACTTTCATTGATGGGTGTTAATCACTCAGCTTTTATTCTAGGAATAAAAATAAGAGTAGTTTGTCGTAGAAGACATGATGAACCTGAACTCCCATGGGGAAAGGAAGTGATCCAAAGACAATGTCAAGCTCAAATGATACACTTGGACAAGATATTGCTTTTCCCATTCATCAACAAATTATTCAATACAACATCAAATGATTATAGCCCACCACACTTTAAAAACACAAGCATATGCTGTATTTAATTTCTGTTGAGGACATGCTGTTTAGAATAGAGCCAGCAACACAAGTAGCTGTTTGGAGGCCAGTAAAAATTCATTATGGGTAATAATTGGCCCTCAGTGAAGTACTTGAACTGAAAGATCAACTAGAGTTCCAAACTATTTTTTAATGACCAAAGGAGAACAGTTGGTGTTGGTCAGCCTATGCTAAATGAGTCTGGGTGACTGAGTGTTTTTGTTTACTGATGATGCAATTCTGAAACCAGTAGGCAAATTAGGAATGTAAGGATGTACTAGCAAACTTCAAATAACTCTTTTATCTAACATATCCCAAACATCTTCTCATTCACTGTACTCCAAAGGACTTTGATTAACATTCCAGTGACCCAGTCATAATTTATGCAGATTGAGCCTCACCATTTCTGATATATTTGTAAGAATCAATAGGCCTAGACACGTTGCCTATTACTCAACCAAACTGCCATAATAGCTCACATGAACTGTGTCACCACAATATTATGCCAGGATTTTAGGACATGAACATTTAGGACACATAGGCAAACAGCTGGAATAAAATAATAGAGAAAATAAAATCAATGAGTAAGTCATTATTGAAGAACAATATTTTAGTTATAAGCCATTTCTATTCCATTTAGCTGTGAGCATCTCATAAGAGGAAGTTTGTTCAGTAACCACCACCTTCAGGTAAAAAGCAGTGACTCTAAGTTAGGAGACAGCTAAAATGGCAGGAATTCTTCTGTCTTTTTCTTCTACCCTCCCCACAGGAAATATACTAATAAACCATAAAAGCAAGGATATTTGGARCATTTGGCTTTTGAGAACCAGGGTCCAAATATAAATGAAAACCAGAGTAGACCTTAATAAAATCTATATCTTCAAATAGCTATACATTATCTAAAGAAAGGACTTCTATATATGAATACCTCATCATGGTCTCATTTGARTCTAGAAAAGCAATGAAGGATTCCTAACTTGTCCCCATCCTCTGCCCTGTCAAGCTCATGTAGTTAAATATAAAATACTGCAAGGGAAACCATACAGCAACTAAAGTGGTTTAGTAGGACCAGGACCATATCTGGAAATGTGAACACTAAAGGAGATGACAGGGCACAATGGCCAGAGATCAAAAAGCAAAGGGAGAGGTCAGAAAGAGTGCAGGGTCCATATTGACAACCAACACTACCCCAAGGTCCTGATGTAACATAAAATGCAACTGCCATCTTCATACTCAGAGTAGGGACAGGCTGAAAATAAAATGAAGTTGAAGCAAGTGTGTTCACTGGCCTGAGATTCAATTCTGAATTTGTCATATTTAAAACATACTACAACTGAGACATCTTAGGTGGGAAAAATTACTGTTTTTATCTCAAAGAGAAAATATATAGGTGCTCGTGAGAGAGCTGAGCTCTATGTAGAAGTATTTTAAATTTCTACATACTCATCTGAAAAAAAAAGGGAGAGGAAAAAGTTACTTATATATGTCAAATACCAAAATGTACCATTTGTTAATTATATTCTCTTCCARCAACTGCACAGTTTCTGAGTATGTGATTAGGTCTCAGAGAACAAGAAATATAATATAAAACCAACTTTTTATTTATATAATATAATTTCTTGTTACAAAGCTGGCTTTTGACAGTGAAACATGAAGGTTCAATGAAGAAAATTTAGAACATATGATTTGTTAGAAATATGTGAACTCAAAATTCGAAATGTCTACATCTTTGCTCAGTCTCCTATGAGCTTTTGTATATATCATGTAACAGATCTTAAATTCAGTCTGTTAATTTGAGAATCAGGAAATAAACCCTTTCAGATCTATCGAATAGCTATTAGGGAAAGCACATGGTGCTATATGGGAAAGAACTTCAGGACCACGAAGTTCTGTGAAGACATAAGTTCTCTTCAAATTGAGAACTCTCTCTCTCTCTCTCTCTCTCTCTCTCTCTCTCTCTCTCTCTCTCTCTCTCTCAAATCCTCCTTAGTATATGGCTCTAATTATTCATACAATTGCATATGAGTGGCTGAAACATGACATACATAGTAATCTCTAATCTTTGGTGGCTCGGTAAAACAAAGTTCAGTTTCTTGTACATACTTCATGATCAAAGAAAGAGACTGACTTATGTGGTCATGTGGGATGATCATACAAACTCTACATCATCTTTAATGTTGCTCTATACAAAAATGCCATAAAAATGTGCTGTATTATAAGAGAGAAAGTACATGGAGAATGTATGCCCACCATGCATAGATTTTCTTTTAAGCTCAAAGGTAATAAAATCCATTTCATTTAAAGTGTATTGCTTCCAATTTAATATGTAACCTTCAACTAACTGCAAGGAATAAAATGTTTGCATGTATAAAAATTGAAGAAAAAAGTAGATAAGAAAAATTTACAATCTCTAATAAAAAGACATTATGGGATAAGGGCATATCTCAGAAGCAGAACATAGTTTTAGGATGCAAAGCGACCTGGTTTCAACTCCCACTAAAAGGAAAAAAATCACTATGACAGTAAAGARTAACAAAGTTATTTGGTTTGTATTTCCAAGGTTATTTGATTATAGAATAAAACATAGATGAAAATACAAACACCGTGTTTCTAGTAGTGATCACTTCAAAATACCCTAAAGCAGGGACACATTATATAGCTTAGATTCATTTTTTCTGAGAAGTATACATTTACCCTTTATTTAATGAGAATGTCTCTATTTTTCTCAATAGAACATAGCATAAAACATATCACCTGATGTGATAGAGGGCTTAAATACAGTACATGAGTCAAAGGGATGTGAAACCTGGAGTTGCCAAATATATTCCATTGCTCTGGCAAAGATAGTAAGAATAGAAGCTTTGAATAGTCAAATTGTATTCAATTCAAAGATTATTTTGTATAATAGTTACTTAGGAAGTTTGTTTTTCTGGTGGATCACATTGGGAGGGAGAACATAAGAGCTGTCAGAGACCACCATATAGAAACAATGATGGGAGGAGAGCTCACTTGGAAAAGAATGAATAAGAAATGAGAAGAGTGGGTCAATAACACACAGTAGTGTGCTCAGTAGAATCTAAAGAAAATAGCAAGGCTAATAAATTCTTTATTTTGTAACTTTCTTGCCCTGGCTTGAACGTGAGAACCGTGTGAGTAGGAGTAGTTACAATTGGCATTACATGAGCTTTGGAAGAYGTATCAGACTTAAAAGATTTAAGGGAGGTATATAGATGTCCTGTGTACTGATTACAGGGTGATATACAACATTGTGTGGAGGGAGAATCCATGCAGAAGTAACTAGACCATATACTCTGTGGCAATAACCACAGAATGGAAAGCATCGAAAGTCAAGAGATTGTAAAGGATAGTAAATTTGGGGCAGAAATGTTTTTATTTGGTACAATAAGTGATGGGGAACTGAATAAGTATCCAAAAACCATAAGAAAAACTAAAGAGAATAAGTAGATAGCAACAATATACCAGATCTTCAGATACTGATATTCTCATACCCATACAATAAACACAGCTGTAACTACCAGATAGATGCAGGCTGTATTTACATAGCCATTGTCATATTTATGAATTGTATGATTATATCGTTACATATAAACATAACAATTAAGGATATGGAGACCATGAATTTGGGAGCAAGGATGGGAAGGTAGCAAATGGTTGGAGAGAAGAGGAGGAATAATCTAATTTCAAAAACTAAAGAAATGTAAAAATATAACCTTAAATTTTGACAAAGAGTGTGAAATGATAAAAATATCTAAGGCAAGCTTAAAGATGAAGAAAACTCCTAGAATAGCAAAAAGAATCAAAAGGAAGTATACAGCATGCATGCATATACATATATTATATATATATATACAATTAAAGAGAAAATTTTGGAAATGAAATAAAAATAATACTGCTTAAAAAGAGAAATGAAAAGAGCAAATGTCAATTTAGAAAGAAGAAATTGCACTGTGAGAATTGTACACATGAAGCAAGGGCAAGAAACAGAAAACAAGGAACACTGTGAGAATTAACAGTATTTGTAGAAATAAATCTCTGAAATTTTTTTCTAAAAACATGATGAAATCTATAAACTCACTCATTGAAAAAAGAATGAAAGTCAAAATCACAAGAAATTAAAACCAGTTCTATTCAAAAGTGTGATCGAGTAGCAGATTTTTTTCTAAACAGAGTGGCATTAGAGTAATTTTTTCAACATGTTGAAATAGTTGAAATTAAGAGTTTTAAATATACAAAACCTGATGGTGAACACCAGCAACATTCTGAGAGAAAGTAACACCTTGTAAAAAAGAGAGAGAGAGAGAGAAATGGCGATCCAGAAGTTTAAAAATATTTAGAAGAAATTAAAGAGAAATGGAAAAAAACAAACCCAAGAGAAAACATGAGTCCTATCACTGTATACAGCAATGCCAGTGATACTCCCAGAAGCCTCCCTGAACTGACAGGACCTGGTCACACACGAGCAAACAGTGGACTGGCAAAGCAGGTATATGGAAGATCACAGAACAATCATTGTGATTATTTTAAAATAAAAGTATTTCAAGTACCTTCTCTGGTTGCAACACAGTGAAACTATAAATCAATACCTTAAAAATGTAAGTATAGAGCTATATGAAAAGTAGCGTTGTGGTACTGAACATCCATTGAATTAAGGACAAAAGTAGGAGAGAAAGTGAAAAGCCGCTTGCAAGAAAGTAAAACAGAAACACAACATAATAAAAGACATATGCTAGAGACAACCCAGTACTAAGAGAGGTTTCTCTAGCAATTAATACCTACATTAATGAGGCTGAAAAAGTCCAATAAATAATCAATCTATTGTTGTACCTCCAGCACTTTAAAACAAAGGCAAGTAAACTTTTTCCTTTTCTGTTTGTTGTGACCAAATTCCAAGCAGGAAACAACAGGGAAGAAGGCTTTCTTTTGGCTTATGGTTCAAGGGGAAACATTCCCTCACCTCAGGAAGACATCAGTGGAACAGAGGGCAAAGTCAGGCTATAAGTTTCAAGTCTGTACCATGGGGAGAAACTTCTAATTAAACATCACATCCAACAGCTACAACCAAATGTTGAAATAATGAACCCACTGAAAAAATTTCACATTCCACAGCAAGAAACCAAACTCAAAATTGGTAGAGAAAAGTAAATGTGTCAGAGCAGAAATAAATGATCTAGAGACTAAGAAGAGAATAACTATGCAGTGGGACTTAGGAAAAAATGAATGGGTAACTAATTATGAGCTAGTAGGGGAGCAAGCAAAGCTTTTGGCCTAAGCATTTATTCTTAAAATTTCAATCTCAGCAAGCAGTGGTGGCTCATGCCTTTTTTTCTTTAATCCCTGTTTATTAAGATCTTTTGCATCTTTAAATCCTTCTAATATTATCTTTTATTCCTAATCCCATTAGATAGGATGTTATTACTAAATTAATTTACTATTGCTGTGACAATTATCTTCTTGGGAGAAGGGAAACTAAGGAAAAACTGTTTATCCCCTTTTCAAAAGGTCTCAGTGGCAAACCAAACTTCAATTTCATTAAGGTTCACCCTGGGGAGCCACTGGGTTTATTGGTCCTGCTGACTCATGCCTTTAATCCCAGCACTTGGGAGGTAGAGGCAGGCAGATTTCTGAATTTGAGGCAGCCTGGTCTACAGAGAGAGTTCCAGGACAGCCAGGGCTATACAGAGAAAACCTCTCTAGAAAAGCAAAATAAAAAAAAATAAAATAAAAAAAAATAAAACAAAAAACAAAAACTTCAATCTCAGAGTCATTATTATGGGAACTTTTGCTCAGGTGGAAAAAGTTACCAATGGTGCCCAACATGGGGCGTGTAATACAACCTAAGCTAAAAGTCCAATCTTAGAACCCAACAGAAAACCCTGAATGGGAGACTGAGAACGCACTTCCCAGAGCCCTAGACAATTTCCTAGCCAGAAGGAAGGCTAAATCCCTGTAAGAGAAATCCAGGAGGACAACAGAGCAGCTGAAGTCAGCCCATGCTATGGCTGCCGAAGAGCTCCAGCAATGCAATGAGGCTTGGGTGAGCTCTGGCCTGGAGCCAAAACAGGCATAGAATATTGTGGCCTGAAACCACTTGGTTTAAAGAATTCTTTAAACCAGAGTGGGTGTGAGGCTCGGTTCTCAGGGAAGGGCTGCTGGGCGGTGGTGGCGCACGACTTTAGTCCCAGCACTCTGGGAGGCAGAGGCAGGTGGACTTCTGAGTTCAAGGACAGCCTGGTCTACAGAGTGAGTTCCAGGACAGCCAGGGCTACACAGAGAAACCCTGTCTCGAAAAAMAAAAAAAAAAAAAAAAAGTTCTCAGGGAAGGGCTAACAATGGCTCCAGCCCAGCACCCACAGGACAGCCTGCTAGACCAAGCAAAAGGAGTGAAGTTAGCAGCCATAGACAGGAGGTAGCTGAGTGGCAGGAAAAGTCTGCACTCAAGGAAGTTGGAGCAAGAAGACTTGGTAAGCCCCAGTTACAGATATGTGGTAATGGCAAGAAAAGCTGAAAAATCAACAGATTTGGTAAGATTCTTGAGAAGTCTTAAGAAGAGAGTTAGAGGTTTAATAGAAAATATATTCCATATTTTAAAAATGGAGAAAAATTAAATGACAGTGACAGAGAACATTTGGATCCTGTATGATTTTGTTCTATTTGTCTTATTTATCAGCAAACAAATAATTATATGTTCAAATATATCCTCTTTAATAAAGATCAGAATAAAGCACACTTAGAGAAGAAAAAAACTGAAGGACTGGAGGTCATAGAACAGAGATTAGAGGATTCTTTAAATGAGAATAAAGAACCTTCAAAAGAATGCAATCTTAGCCTACAATAATATCAAAACCAGACGTTCCAGATGAGAAAAATACACAAAGGCTTGAATTAAGAGTACAAATTGTGTTTGATGCTACTTTGGAACAGTATCATACAACAGATTATATGTTTCATCTTATRGAGTTTGGAGAATTAAGATATGTACACATATTGATGTACCTTTTTATTTTCTATATTCTTTGTTTACACTCTAAATGATTTCCCCTTTCCCAGTCCCCCCCCATAAATCCCATAAGCCCTCTTCCCTCCACCCATTCCCCAATCACCCCCTCCCATTTCTCTGTCCTGGTACACCCCTACAATCCTGCATCAAGCCTTTCCAGGACCAAGGCCTTCTCCTTCCTTCTTCTTGGGAATCATTTAATATGTTAATTGTGTCTTGAATATTCAGAGCTTCTGGGCTAATTAATAATCACTTATCAGTGACTGCATTCCATGTGTATTCTTTTGTGATTGGGTTACCTAACCCAGGATGATATTCTCCAGTTTCAAATATTTGCCTAAAAATTTCATGAATACAATGTTTTTAGTTGCTGAGTAGTATTCCATTGTGTAATATACCACATTTTCTGTATCAATTCCTCCACTGAAGGACATCCAGGTTCCGTCTACCCTCTGGCTATTATAAATAAGGCTGCTATGAACATAGTGGAGCATGTGTCCTTATT
>BDUI01016515.1:17895-39153 GCA_002335545.1 Apodemus speciosus
GAGGCCTCTGTAGTTATTGGCTCTGATTAGTTTCACAGATCCTCAGTTGTCCTATTGAAATGTGTTAATGTATGGTTTTGCCTCATAAAACAAGCTACTCTTGCTTGCTAGTAAGTGTTCCATGACTAAAGATCAAAAAGCATTCAGAAAAATAAATAAATCCCTAATCTCCCTTTATTGCATAGTAAGTAGAAAAGCCAGCACTTCAGTGCTAATATGGACCAATCACAACCAGATACTAAGAATCTCTCCAACGTGGACATGTGAGCTTCCCCTTGTAACTCAGTCCTGTATACTAGATCAGTAACTAATGGCTCAAAAATGTAATGTTCAAAGAGCATCATTTAATTTGTGTATCTATAAAACTAATTACTTCTTCAATAAGAGAAAAAATCAAAATCGAAGTCATTCAAAATCAGCATCAAAAAAAGATTTCCTTTGCTGAAAATAGATTTCACTATCTCTCCAGCCAGTATCAACTGGTGCTTTTTTTTTTTTTTCTGCAAACAATTAAGAAGTTAAGCTCAATTTGCAGAAAAAAAAATCAGAAATACGTTTGGGTCAGATTTGTGTCTACTATTTTTAATGTGTCAGTTCAAGTTTGTAAACAAGAATATTAAAATAAAATCAAAGGGTAAGAGAGCACTGCAAATGTGTCTAGCTTTCCCATACTTTAAATTATGTTCCTTTCTCTTCTCCCAGSTTAGGAAAATATTCTGGAAGTATGTCTCTTGAAGAACCCGAAGTCTCTATTTTAGAACTGAGACCATCAGGATTCTGGTGAAAAGCTATAAACAGAAAACAGGGTCAAGCATATCAAGGTGGTTGAAGACAGACACATTTCTCCCACTGGTCCCTGGGCCTCACACTCACTTCTCTCAGTACCTCATATATTTTCTTCTGTGTGGAAGAACCATGGACTTCAAAGGAAAGTTGTGCAAAGCAAGGATTTGCACGGTGTGGAAAGAGCAGGAATCTGGCTCCCCATAACTGAAAAAAACTACCCACATGATTAGTGATTAACAGTTTGAACTGGCAAGATGTTAAGATGAAAGTCTACAAGTAATTGATGGGCGGAGGCAATGGTTTGTGACTGAAGATTTTTAACTCCTAAAGACAAGGCTCCCTAAAAGATGTACCAGTTTTCACTGTTATTACCTAGGATTCGGACTTCACTCTTTGACAGTAATGCACGCCCCCTTTTGGGAGAAGCTAACCTCCTGGTAAATGAAGACAGTGAGACAGAGGAGACTTTGGCATACTTAGATTAAGTACGGGTAGCTAAGAAGCAACATAATATCTCTCTAGGAGATATGTAGAATAAATTGATCATGGTGAGCTTTGAAGTGTCCCCCTTTTCTATTTCCTTTTCTGGAATTTCTTATTGTAGATGCCCCATCCTGTTCTCTGTCTCCTCTTTCCTTCTCTGCCTGCAACTCTCTTCTACACAGCAAGGAAAGCAACCACACTGCAGTCGAACTATTAGTGTCTTGTTTCTGCAAAATAGTCAGCTGCTGCCTCCAATATTCACTACAGAGACCACTTGGTTTAGCATGACATTCRGTGCTACCATTTTCTCCCATCTTACTTTTCTAACCACGGGCTCTGCTGCCACTAGGGACCCAGTACACCARTCCTAAAAGGTGACCTTCACTTACTATCTATACAGATCTTCTTGGTGCATCTCTTACACTTTCTTACATCTTCATTTCAGGCAACTTGCAACCTACTGACTAGGGTGCCATTCATGCTGTGACTCATCTTCTCAGACTTGACTTGGGTACCACATGCCTCTCAGCCCTTTAGTGGCTTGAACACTAAACGTATAAACTCTCAAACATGCTGTAATGGACATTTCCTAACACCGGAATTTTGCTTTGTTTTGCTGTTTGGTGATGTTGGTTAATCATTATCACTTAACCAAATGAGTTTTCAAAGCATTCTTAAGATGACTGCAGTGCTGTTGGCTTCAGTAGAAGGCAAAGTAATACATATTTCATTCACTTGGCATTTAGAACTTTCAATTCAGTTCCTTAATTAACTGAACTAATTAAATTCAGTACCAAAGTTAAAAATTAAGATGTTCAAACCTCAATTTTCGTGTGTCAAATAAATTTTAAAAAATTATCAGAACTAGGAAATTCTACTACATCAGGTGGTCATTTAATATTTAATTTTCCTTAGCAGAGTATTTAATATTTATTTAGAGTATGTAGTGTGAGTGAATAGAGATTAATACTATATAGTAGATCAACTATCAAAACTGCCAGATCATCCACATAAAATATTTCTCAAAAAAACTTAATAATGCATTTATATAATGCCTTCTATTCATGACTGCCTGTCAATATAATAGAGCGTTCTTTTGCTATATGAATAGCCTTGCAAGTAACAGCAACAAACTAACTGTTCAATATTAAACAAAAATTCAAACAACAAACTCTCATTGCATATTCTAAGACAGAGTTACCTGTCTCCTTTATGGAAGCTATTTAAAACACGGAAACTGTTAAAACAAGGTTGCAAACAGAGCAAATGTGGCTCCTCTTTTGATGACAATTTCAGTATTATCCATTTCAGAAATTATTCATAACATATATCTGTAATTCCCACTGGGCCTTCCCTGGCCTGCCAGCCCACTCTGTCTACACTCAGGAAACGCAGTCATTTCAACATTAGCCAAAGAGAAATATAATTACAAATGTATATCTCCTGCCAAAACTGTGTAACGCACGCCAAAAAACAAATAAGACATTGTCTATGGTCGATCTACTGTTTGGGTTTCCCGAACTGAAATCTCACATTAGCTCAGCTCAGCTCAGGTAACCATGCCTCAGTGGAATAGCATTTTAATCTTTGAAAAGGGAAACCAGCAAACTGGACCAAGATTAAAACTTAGACTAACACCCATGAATAACCAATGTCTTAAAGATCAACCTTATATGACATATCTTTAAGTTCTTTTCTACTTGTTCAAGAATCTTTGCCTACATGGTTTCAAAGAACCCTTTCCAAAGTGTCTTTTATTCCACAAGGAATTGCTTCCCAGTACAGAAAAAAATAAAAAAAACAGGTGGGTTCAATATTTTTTATTAGCACTAGCTACTTCTTGTATTGCATCAGATACTAGATCAGAGGTGTGATAAATGTCATAGTTAACTTATCTCAAATTATGAGGCTGTTTCTTTGTTTTCTCAGTTTTAAAAGGTTACCTATCTGCTAGCTGTGCATTTATTACAGTCTTTATTTCCCTGTACCTACCCTAAAGTTCACTGCCTTCACCGGCTAACAAGCCAGGCCAGCCACTACAATAATAACACAACTAAATACAGATGTTTCCTCGACTCTTGATAATAAGAGATAACTTCCTATACCAGCAGATGAGATCCCTAAATGCCCAGGAAATCTGAACGAGTTTCCTCCTCAATCTGCAAATCAGAGGAAGACAGAGGGACAGACGATTCTGCTGCATCAATCCAAGTCACATAAGTGTCCCTCCCTGCACTGCAGCATCTAGGGCGATCATCCCTACACCCCGACCCCAACCCCCAGAAGGGGAGCTTGGAAGGAAAGCTTTCTGTTTCATTTTTATAACATGCATGTACTCAGAGCTTTAATCTGCCTCCTCCGAATGAAGACCTGCATAATGTCAAAATTTGGACCTGAAGGTTAACTGGATGGACACTAATAGGAAATTCTCCTTTGGGGAAATCATAAGACCCTGGTTAATTTGACCATCACTCTCCTCTCTTCAATTCAGAATCTGTCTTCGTTTTTAAACTTGGCCAAACCAGCAAAGTTCCAGCCAGTGTTAGCACTTCATTCCTATCCCATAATTTTGGACTGCTTGGCTAAATGAGGTGGGGCCTGGTGGAGGGGTGGGGGGTACCACTGAGAGATTTTTAATTATTTTAAATGTTTTTCAAACAGAAAAGGAATGTCAAAAGAAAGCATAATGAGAGGTTTGGAAGCCCCACACCACACATGGGATTAAGAAAGGATGCTGAAAATGGGGTAGAGAGCTTCAGGGGAGGAAAGAGCAAGGTCAGAAGGAGACTTAAAGCAGCCACAATCTCCAGGAAGCAGAAGTAAACTTACCTGCATAGGGGATGGCCACAGGAAGCAGGAGGAGGTGCAGTAGGACATGCTGCAGCAACAGGACCGGCAGAAGTTTGGCCCCCCAGAACATGCTTGCAGTTCGAGCTGATCCCTCTGCAGGAGATGCCGGGCTGAAAGAATCCTGTTGCAAGCCGGCCGGTTCTGAGCTGCTTTTATTGCGATGAGCTAAGTTTGTTGTGTGATTAACTGGAAAGATCTAGGTCTGAACTCCCTCTTACGGTAAGAAACTGTTTAACAACAGCCCTCTACTCTTTTCCAGCCCCTTCCTTTCCTTAACCACCCCCCTCCCCAACAAGCAACAGATCCCAGCTCCCCCCTCCACATACTCCCCCCTCCCAGAAAGAAACTTACAAAGCAAAGGTCACCTGGCCCGAGGCCAGCTGCAATTTGGAAGCCTGAGCTCCAGATCCTTGGGGCTCCTATCCGAGTAGGGAAGGGAGGAGCGAGGCTCAGCCCAATCGCTAAGTCAAGGAACAGGCAGGACACCAATTCGCCCCGTTTGAACAGGAAAAATGCATGTGTTTACATATCTATCTGGGAAAAGAGGAAGGGGAAGCAGAATAAGAAGAGAGCGGAGCAGCCCTTCTGCCAAATGAGCCCAGGCTCCTGATCTGTGAGTTCGCAGTACTGGAGAGATTCAGGGATGAACACTGACCCCAGTTTCCCCGGATTTTAAAGACAGGAAGAGCAGGGAGTCAGGAGTGGCAGAGCCCAGGTAGAAAGAGGGCAGGTAAAAAAATAAATAAATAAATAATTAGAATAAGGGTGTGGCCTTGACGGATGAGAAGAAATAGCAACAGAAACAAAGCACCCAGGTTTTCAGGCCAGAAAATTGCCCTGTCCAGTGAGTGGGCTCGGGGTTCAGGGAGGGGGGCAGCTTTCCTCAGAAGAGCTACCCCAAACCACTGCAAAAGGATCCCAAATAAATGTTTCAAATGCCTGTTTTCTGAGGTATCTGTTGATAATTTCTCTTATACCGTCTAAGGGATAGACATGGCCCATCGCATATCCCCGACAAGCAAATAGATACTGGTCTTTCTGACGTTGTATGCAGTTACGTATATGTTCACATGTCAGTATGTATGCTCTAAGACTTTCACTTGAGACCCGTTGGGCTATTTTAATTCCTAAATGACGTCTTAACCTCTTTTCTCCTACACACACCCACAGCATCACACAGTCTTCAGGGAGGGAGGAAGCAGAGGGTTGCTCTGATCCCTGAGTATCACGTTTTGGTGAGATCATTGTCCAGACTTCTCCTTTTATTACAACACCAGGAGGGTGGTCTGATGTGTCAGAGGACAGAGTACTGTGTTTCTAATAGATTTTGAGGAATAGTTGCCTCTGTATTTCTGAGATGGATACCCAGAAGGACTCTTCAGAGAAAGAGAAAGTCAACAGAATGTGAGAGGAGAGTAGCCAGCTGCCCTACAGAGGTAACCAAGACCAAATCAGTAGCAGGATGGCCTTTCTCCGCCTCCAACAGCGAAGGCAGATCTCTTCCTCACCCTCCTCCAGCATAGCTACAGCCTCCTGCAGAGATAAGAGAAAGGGAAAGGGAGAAAGAGAAGCGAATTGGGAGGCAAGAAAAGAGAAGGGGAAGGAAAGAAGAGAGGTGGGAAGAAGGAATAGGGGAGAAAATGAGGGAGAGGGAGAAGGTAGGAACAAAGCTAGGCTGAAAGGTCCTTGGGGCTGTGGAATCTCGAGCAATGAAGGAGAGTTTCTTGGAAGGATTTTATTTTTTTAAGTTTATGTGTGTGAGTGCTTTGCTTGCATTTATTTCTGCTGCATTATGTCTGCATGCACTTGCATGCCTATTGCCTACAGAATCMAAAAGAGGGCATCAGATCCCCTGGAACTGGACCTGCAGCTGGTTGTCCTCGAACCCAGGACCAATCAATGCTAAAGGATCTACTTTCTAGTCCCATTGCTCTTTTCTTTCACCACTTTTGCATATCAAAGCTAATCCAAATGCACTTTTTTTTTAAAGTTTCCCTCCCATTTTCCTATCACCTGCTTTACTTTTTAAAGAGTGCACGGRTCTTTTAGAAAACATCTCAATTTCAATATATTACCGACCATGACTCGGAGCTGCCCTACAGCATCTCTAGAGCTTTGTTGGAAAGTAAAGGGGATTTTTAGGAAACAGTTTCCCCTGTAAATTTTGTAGGTGGAATGAATGGACTGAAGTGATCTGTGTTTCCCTTTGTTTCTCTTCTCACATGAGGACCTTGCCTTCCCTTGAGGGCCTTGTCAGTCTATGGCCAGTTAACGGTTGCTGAAGGAATTACATTTTCTTCTGTGATTGTCCACACTATTCTTGTAAACCATCCTAATGACACTCATTAGTTCACCCCATGCTTCCCAAGGGGGAAAAATACCTTGAGAGGTAGAAGTGGGACTCTCTGGGAAGAGAAAGGTAAACAGCAGAGAAGGAAGAAACAGGAAAATGATAATTTGGCAGTAAATTTGATCAGAATATACTATGTCAAAATGTCATAATGAAAACCATTATTATATATAATATAATTATTATATAATTAATATCATAATGCTAATAAAAGCATTTTTAAAAGATGAGGACTGAATTAATCTGTAGTAAAACAGAGGAACGTAAATATTTTCATAAATTTAATCATCAGGAATTACAGTAAACGCCTATTTTAAATTAGCCATTCCTTTTATTTTACTCTGACAAGTTATTGGTTTCTCTTTATTGAAATCTTGGCTAATATTCRCTGGTCTTTTAGTACATGCTAAACATTTTAAGTCCTCATATTGTTTTATATAAACCTGGGATAAACATAAGAAGTACCATTATAGTCTCCATATCATAGTCAACAAAGCTTAAGAAAGCTGTTGATACTCAGGTGAGTTGCCCAAGGTGACAAAATAGYAAATGCTCAGGTGTTAGTTTCAAGTAGATTGACCATAGTCTATAGGAAAGAATGAATTTATTTCAACCTCCTGGGTAGCTAGAMTTTTATGATCAAGACTGTAATGACCAAACTCAGTCTAAAACTGAATATGTAAGAAATAATCAATAATAAATAACAAAGGGTACAGGGCTGTCCTAGTTCCTATTCTATTCCTGTGAAAGTGCAGAATGACCAAGACAACTCTCTTTTGTTTTATGGGAAGGGGGCATTCCAGAAAGGGTTTCTCTGTGTAGCCTTGATTGTTCTGGAACTCACTCTGTATACCAGGCTGCCCTAGAACTCAGACACTCACCGGCCTCTGCCTCCCAAGTGCTGGGCTTAATGGCGTTTGCTACCATTAGTACAAGACAATGCTTTTTTCTTTTATAAGAGAACTCTTATGAAAGAAGGCATTTAATTGAGGCCTTCCTAACAGCTTCCGGGGGCTGTTCCATTATCATAATTGCAGGAAGCACACAGTCATGGTGCTAGAGCAGTGAGAGCTTTGCATCCAGAAAGGCATGCAACAGGCCAAGTCTAGACCTGATGTAGGCTTTTGGAAACTCAGAGCTCACCCCCAGTTGTACCCTTCCTCCAACCAGGCACATCTACTCCAACAAAGACTYAGCTCCTAATCCTCATCAAGCAGTTCCCCAAGTGAGGACTTGAACACATGGGGACATTCTAGGCCATGTCAGCATCCCAGCCACATGGGAAGCTATGAGTTCAAGGCAAGCCTGTGAACACAGTAAGATCACATCTCTAAAAACACTTTCAACACATGCATAAATAACTTAAAAGTCTCTAAATCTATAATGGATTACCTAGATTGAATAAGTTATTAATACTGCCATTCTTCTGCCTGCCAGGCTATCTTTTCTCTAAATCAAGAAGCTTTCCCCTTCCCATGCTGATTACCAACTGTTAATATTTTTATAACCCCCTAAAATTTGTGAAAGTTTTTTTTTATAAAATGAGGTTTTCTAAAATAATCACTTAGATGCCGTAATTTGTGAAATTATTTAAATACATGATAGATATCTATTGTCATAAAATACAATTCTAAACCTGTCCTGATATTGAGTTCTCTTGTGTGTCGTGTAGTTTAGATGGGTTGAAAGAAAAAGTGTGTACTAGTGCACGTTTTACAGGAGGTCTATGCCGGTTGAACACATGCCTGGGGTAGGAGAATAGCTCTTTGGTAGAGTGCTTTCCTAGTAGGTGTGAGGCCCTAATTCAAATTATTGGCGCATGGGCAATGACAATCCTTCACACATGCTGCTGTCGTTTTTGGAAAGCCCACCCTGGTCAGCACAAGTGATTTGTGTATAGAGGTGATCCTCAACAAGCTAAACTTGTGATGTCAAGGATCCTGTGGTCTCAGACCACTACTGAGTTTCCTGCATATGAACAAACACATTCCATTGAATAAGAGTCTGGCACATACCATTTTCTGATTGGCCCTCTTTAGATTCAGGTCATCCATATGACTAATTTCAAATTCTAGTTCGGTCACTTATTAAATTTATGAGTGGATAACTACAATTAGTTTAATACTGAGCCTCCCTATCACCAAAATAGGATACTGCTAGTAGGGACTAGCTAACCACTTTCTATTTATTATCTCACTCTTCCTTCTTTTTAGGGAAAAGTGGAGGGCCGGTCTTGTGTATATTTAAGAAACACATATTAATAAAGTCAGTAATTTACAAATAATGAAATTGAGGCTTAATTATGAAAAGTAACAGTTTAGGCTAAATAGTTTATAAAGCATGATTTGAAGCGATACTGACAGAGATTTTCTATTAAGATATCCCCATCATTCCTTCCAGCCTTAAAGTCTCACCATGGCATTCTTTCATATGCTCACGTACATGTGGCCCTGCTCACCTTTCCTCTGTTTTCTCATTTATTCACTTTTTGTTTCTGCATCTTGTAATTGTTTTTCACTTACATCTCACTGTTGGATAACCTATGTTGATTCATCCTTGTTATACAAAAAAATTACAAAACTCATTACTACCTGGAATCATGAAAAAATTTTTAGCCAAAAGAGAAACCAGTCTGATACAGACATGTGAAACACTGCATCATTTAGAAATGATTGAGGTGCAGATATTTAGCTCTCTAAGTATCTGTAGCTCTTTAGCTATAGATAGTCCTGTGTGGTTTATACAAGCTATTTTAGGATTTAGGTTTAAGTTAAGTAGTAAAAATTAAATAGTAAAAATTAAGGGAAAAAAAAGAAAGTGCTTCTCCAATCATGTAGGGTGGCCACATGGATGGTTAACAATTTCCATAGTAGATAATGAGGTTATAGAATATTCTCTTATAGTTAAGATTCTCCTGCTTTGGTAAACATAAAAACCCAAGGCAACTTGTAGAAGAAGAGATCTACTTCAGCTTGTAGCTTATGGTCTGTCATCCAAGGCACTCAAGGCAGGAACTAAAGCAGAAATCATGGAGGAAAGCTGCTGACTGATTTGCTCTCCGTAGGTTGCTCAGCCTGCTTTCTTATACCCCCCAGAACCACCTGCCCAGTGGGGTCACTGCAAACAGTGACCTTGGCCCGCCAACAGCAAMCATTAGAAAAATGTGCCACAAACATGCCTATGAGTGAATCTAACAGAGGCAATTTCCCAATTCAGATTCATCTTCCCAGATAAGTCTAGGTTTGTATCAAGTAGACAAAAATGAACCAGCATACCCACCATTTCATAGAATCCTTGGATATAATACTGATTATTCTGGGATGGTTCATTAAATACTGTCTCAATGTGATTGTGGCCTCAACCAGCCAATGACAAGAAAAGGTGGGAAATAACAGGAAAAATCAAAATAAAAACAACCCAGAAATACTAACAAGTGTTTGATCATATTATTGTAATGTGAAATCTAATACTTACTGTCATATTTTTAGATACTAGGAACAATAACTGTTTTACTGAACATCAAGAAACAGGGACAGAAAAGAATTCATTGTTTGGAAGACATGTCAAGTTCTTCATTTGAGACACAAGCCTTGGGAACATGCTCAGAAGAAAAATGTTTTCAAATAGCTATTTTTCTCAAAACACCTGTCTACTGAGGAATGTGATGCAATGCATAGAGCCAAGCAGTCTCTGAGAGTTAAGAACATGGCAAGTCTTTGTGCTTTACAGAAGAAACACATGGCTTAATTGGAAACAAGTGACAGGATTTTAGGACACATTATAGACTTAAGGCAAAGTTGATTTTCTTAATTAGTTCAATATTGATGAATCTCTAAAAGAACTCTACTGGTTACTCAATCAACACATAGACTGACCAACACCCCTATGACATTGGCCACACCCTCAGGAAATTTGCTGCAGAATTTGTGGTGAGACCACAATACAGCCTCCTGGAAAATGACAGGAAGAGTTGGAGTATGTCATCAAGGGTAGGAATTGTCACGTTCATAAAAATGGAAGGTTCACTGTTTCTCTAGAAACATGCTAAATAAACTTAAGAAGGAAAAATTTTATATGGCTCACTAATATCTACAAAGCAATAATACAACAATACATTTAGAGAGGTTGTTCTAAAACAGGCATGGCTTGACGCTTGCTTGCCTTTGGGAGTAGAGAGAAGACAGGCGTTGAGAGCCCAAGGAAATCTGAGCTGAAACTAAACTCTGATGGTGCCTCTTAGGTTTTGTGTTCTGAGCCACGTGGGACTGCTCTCTGGATCCAGAGGGCCTAGTTAACTAACACTCATCACCTTGAGCTTAGAGGCCAGCTTTTATGTATTTCCAGGTGTTGGTTGCTTTGTTAAATCTGAAGTACCCAAATGTTATAAACCCTAAGCATGCCACACCTGGCATGTGAACCCAGGCATATCAGTAAAATACAGGAATTGGAAAAAATTGCCTTCTTTTGTCTGACTTTAGAATCCAATGAAGATTAGGAAAAAAAACACTTGGTGCAAAAAAAATGCAGTCTTCACAGTGAGGGATTTTTCAAAGCAACTGTTTAATCCATTCATCTTGCATCTTAAAAGCCATGTCATAAAACTGAGGTTTCTCTTTCACTATATGTACATGTTGCATGTTTATTGTGGTCTTGGGGATATCTGAGGGCAACTCCTTTTGCCAGATGGCACTAGGCACCAGGAGTTATGTTTCAAGCTTGGGAGAAAAGGCTCCACATACACATACATACATATCTACATACATACATACATACATACATACATACATACATACATTCATACATACATACATACATACACATGTTATATTGTCCACAATCCATCTGGTATATTGGTTGCACTTACAGTTACTAATGACCTATTTGATGTGATGCTAGTGAGGAGTGTGGTCCTATATAATATATTAATCTTTGTACATGTTTGAACGGCTGAATTTACAACTGATTTATAATTCATAGCAATACTGTAGTTTTATAAAAAAAATTTACACAGGAGTCCCTTAATCTCTAATCCTTAGAATCCTCATGGTAAGTGATAGAATCCTAGGCAAACTTCTTGCCTTTGTCTTGAGCTCAAGGTTATTGGCTTTCCTTGGATCTACGGAGACTGTAGAGAGCCAAGGGACTGTCAAACCCACTGGAAGCGTTGCTTTTCTCTAGTCATGGAACATTTGATATGAAAAAGCAATCCATGGTATCTGAAACTCTTGTGCCTTTTAATTATTTAGCTTCACTATGGTTAAACAATTTAACCTTTCACATGGTTTTACAAGTCACAATAAAGCTATTGGGAAATATCAAAATTCTAGAAAATGTAAAGAATAAAGGACAAATGAGGTACCTTTCCCAAAGCTTTAATCTAATCCAGAAAGAAAATAGGAATAAAAAGGAAAGTGAGCCAAATGTTCTCACACCATACCTCTAAAGCAGAGTCACACGTACACTGCATAGGCAATGACATTAAGCAGAACACCCACTGAGAAGAAGGCTAGATTATAACTTTCTTCATAAACAAAACAAAATCTTATTGAGGCAACAGATGTAGCCTGGTAGTTGAGTGCCTACTTTGACTGTTTTTCACCTCCAGACACAAGCCTGCACACACACACACACACACACACACACACACACACACACACACACAATTGGGTTAAAAAGAAGAAAAAAATCAAAAATTGTTTACCTGGATAAACAAAATGTTTCATTGAATTTGCACAACAACCTCTTGCTGCATAGTTGATTAAATAAGTTTTTGATATAAATATTAAAGGTTGCAGATTTCTCCTTGAGAACCCAGGCCACGCATCTCTCTAACATTTCTTACATTGAAAGCTGTGCTAAGGTTCTATCCTGTGTATTTAGTTCTTCAATATTATTACATCCTTCAAGCCAGGATCGTCTTGAGTTTTACTTATCAAAAAGGAGTATTTTACTTAATTTTTTATTTAGGATTTCTCCAGGACATATAGTTTCAATGCCTGGCTGTTAATGGTTCTTGTTGTAGAATTATTTATTTCTATGATAATGAACATACTAAGATAATGTAAAAACCACACTAGATGGTTTAAATCATAATTACAATTATAACTAAACCAATTACTAATTAGAAAATCTAAAAAATTAATTTGTTGTATTCTTTTTAAAAGTTACAATAACAGCAATTGCAATAGATATGCATGCTACATTTATAATATAAAAATATAATTGTAATTCTTTTTTACAAAGAATAGACACACAAAACACAAAAGACACATGTTAGGATGCCCTCAGTTTTATTTATTAGAATTATTTTAGATACTAAAACATTTAAGATATCTCAAGTAGAAAACACCTAATTTAAAATAAAGAGTGAAGACATGATTTTGGCATAGTGGTATTAGGAAATCCCTTAGTGTTTTACAGTTATTTAATCTGAAATGTCTGCTAATATTATAATAAATTTTACATGAAACCAAATATGATTTAGGTTTTCCATATGTGTCCATATGTTAACTCATGTCAAGGAGAAGAAAAGAAACAGAAATCCATTACAAGAAATATTGCTAATGAAAAATTTATTAAGTAGATAATTTTACAACATAAAAATGTTTTGAGTATGCCCAACCTCATTTTGGCCTCTTTCCTGGATGAGTGTCATCATGTTTTCTTTTTTTTATTTTCTTTTTTAAATTCTGAGGTAGGTTCTCACTACATAGTCCTGGCTGTCCTGGAATTCTCTTTGTAGACCAGGCTAGCTTGAACTCACAGGATTCCACCTTCCTCTGCCTCCTGAGAGCTGGCATTAAAGGTGTATGCCACTATACAGAATTTACAATTATTTTCTTGAAATTATTTAAGGAAAATAGAGCACTGAGAAATTATCTATGTTTGTGTTTCTTCCATCCACACAGTCTTATTAATAATATGCTTGGTCTAAACATTCATATTAAGTTTCTCATTGCTAAAATGTTAATTGTTTTTTCTAATTCAAAAGAAAGCAACTAACTGCTGTCTATAGAGTATGTGATGGAATGAATATGTTTTATCTTGTAAGCAGGAGCCTATAACAGTGTCTAGTATAACTTAGAAACTACCGAAACCTACTATGTTGGTTTGAATGAGAATGGTCGATGTAAGTTCATAACTATAAATAATTGGTCACCAGGGAATGACATTATTTGAAAAGATTAGGAGGTGTGGCATTGTTGGAGGAAGTGTGTCAGTTCAAATGGGCTTTGAGATTTTCAAAAGCAGAAGTCAGGGACAGAGTCCCCACCCCCACCCCCTACTCTCGCTCTCTCCCTCCCTGSTCCCTTTCCCTCCCTGCTCCCTTTAGATCCAGATGTAGAACTCTAAGCTACTTCTCCAGCACCTTGTTGGCCTGATGATAATGGGTGGAGTAATCTTATGAAAGTATAAGCAAGCCCCAACTAAATGCTTTTTATAAATAAGAGTTGTCATAGCCATGGTGTCTCTCTATAGCAATAGAATTCTAAAATAATTATGTAGACCCTGAGTAGGCAACTATTCAATATTTTGTGTTTGTCTTTAAATCAATGGTTCTCAACCTGTCATGTGGTCATGACCATTTTGACAATTTGTTATCTCCAAAAATATTTATATTACAACTCATCACAGTAGAAAAATTATAGCTTTAAAGTACCAATGAAAATAATTTTATGGTTGGGGGTCACCACAACACGAGGAACTGTATTAAAAGGACACAGCATTAGGAAGGTTGAGAACCATTGCTTTAAACTAAATAAGGAATAATAAATTTACTATTTAGTTTTAGGCAAATACACAGACACAGACATAGACACACACACACACACACACACACACACACACACACACACACACACACGAGTGTTTAAATAAAATCTGTTTAGACGATACCATAAATGATTCTACGGGTACCCTAGTACCAGAAAGTAGACAACTAGGTCTTTAAGTCACCTAAGATCTGTCAATTTGCAAAACAAATAAACAAAACCAGAAAGTTTGTTACCTAAAACTCTAAAAGATTTTGATTCTCTGATACTTGTCCCTTTTGTATATTCAAACAAAATCCAAGATCCATGTCCACAATAAAATCCTCAAAGTTCATTGTGCATTGCCCTGTTAGCCCCTCGACATGAGTATTTCCCTGGAAAAGTCTGATTTTTTTCCTTTGCCTGTGGTTTATAATACCAAAACTTAGAAGATATTAACATTGGACACTAGAATTCATTTTCATTGTTCCAAAACCATTCACTAGTATAAATAAGCCTCCATACACGTTACCAATTCTACAATGAAATCATCATATATTAGGACTTGAAATAGTTTCATGATATTTCTGAAGCTACACAAGAGTCAGATGGTTTTATGCAAGTGTTACAGTGTTCATGAGTCTAAACATACTCTTCTTATATCTTTATTACTTCACAAATCTTCATATTTCATTCACTGATTCAAAATATTTATGGAGTACCCTGCCAACCTTTAATGATTATATAGGGAATTTTGCATGTTGTATTAGATGGTGCTGCCCAAAGGTCCCCATGCCTTAATTCCCAAATTATGACCCAGCAAAAATGACTTTGTATGCATGTGACAAGAAGTGATTCCAGTTGTGAAATGATCTTTATATGTTAGTTGGCTTTCATTGTCATAACAAAAACACCTTAAATAAACGCTTTACAAAGGCTAAGGGGTTTGTTATGACTGACAATTTTGAACCTTCCAGTTCATTGACCTTTTTTTGTGCCTAAAAGCAATGTAACACATTGAAGAGGAGAGCATATCAAAAGCAAAGAAGAGCCAGGTCCCATGACTCCCTCCACCACAGAAGACATTCCCAGTGAACTAAAGACATTGTACTATAACTTCTAAAGATTCTACCATCTCTCCAAAGTACTGGTCTGGTCATCAAATTTTTAACGTAAGACTTTTGGGGTTTTCTCAGGGACCAGCCCTTCCGATGAGGTATTTACATCAGAGAAAATGTTCCAACCATGTTCAGAGAAATATGTGATGGCTGAAGGATCAAGTCAAAGTGACTGGCTTTAAAGGTCTACTAAGGGAGCACAGACTGAATGCTGTGGGCTTCTAAAGGCTAGAAACGAGTAGGAAACTCTCCCCTGGGTCCTCCAGGAATGAATTCTCTCTGGAAATCACCTTGACTTCATCCTGGTAAAAACAGTGCCGTATTTAAAACCAAAAATTTCAAAAATGATATAGTTGTGTTCTTTTTAGGCACCAAATTTGTAGTTGTCTGTACCCACAACATTGGAAGCATAATATATACACTTTACCTCCTGGAGTGGTCTGTCTCTTTGTACCTTTCCAGATTTTAGCAATTTCCATGCTATGTATTTAGTGTTAAATGTAGTCAAGATTGAGTGGTTGATATATCGAGGAAGCTACTTCTAAAGAAATGATTTGTCCTCATTAGGTTCTGATGGCAATCTTTGCCCCCCAGCAGTCTCTTCTTTGCCTGTGCAATGATGCATTCACCTCTCTCTGAGAGAAGCATGTTGCAATGTGCTGTTTATTCAAGAGATCTGGAGAAAGCCCCAAAATTACACTTGACTTTGCAAGAAGATTAGCAAACAATAGTGCTATTTTGAAAGACAGAGATCTGTATCATTGAAAAGGGAAGTTGCAAAACTAACTTGTCCTTTATCTACTGAGATTCCTTAGGAAGGAGGAATTTACAACTTGTATTATCCTAGCTGGAGACATTTTTATGCTGCTGGCGCTCCTCCAGTACAAGTTTATCTGATACCCTAAGGCTTCCCAGAGCCTCCTTTGGGATGGAGCTCCAAAGCACTTGTGCAAAATGTAATAGAAAAGTTGATGTAGCAGAGAAAAAAAAAGAACACATCATTTATTTTAAAAGAACAGAAAAACTGGTTTTAGCAATTGGATAAAGTCTGGCAAGCACAGCTTAAAAAAAAGTCCTTGTCGGGTCCTTCAGGACCTGTGGGTATAAAATAAGTAATTGAAAGTATTTTCCTCCTCCCCATCCTTATTGCCCCATTTACTATGCCTAAAATGACTATTGTATTTATATATCTTATTGCAAACATAAATCATTCTCCAATTTTTGCACCTGCCCGGAAATGACAATTGTATTTACTGCGTACTCTATGTACTAATAGATATGAAGTCATTTAAAGACATAGGAGACACAGTTCCTATTGGAAGAGGAAAATATGTTCTACCAATACATCATGTTAACAATAACATGAATAGAGATTTTAAGGTTTATGTACAATAAATATGCATATGCTATTTCAAGGGTTTATTTTAAATTTTGTATTACAATTTTTGAACTACATTTTAATGATTTAACTGTTGAGTAACTATAGCTTAGTTCGCATTTCTTTCTTCTTCCACTTTCCTAGAATTCAAACACTGCCAGTCAATAATAGCCACATGTCCATAGTTTTCAAGTTATTTATACTATTTTCCATAGCTAAAAATGACATTTTTACTCATGTAAGAAATATGTATGTGAAATTCTTGGCCTATCTCTCACATTAAGTTTTGAGAAATTTTTAGTTGAGTCAGCTCTAGATCATAAATAAAAACTCCTCAATTCAAGTTCTATTCTGAGCCCATTGTGTATCTCATGCTTTTCAATATGGTTTTACTCTCTATAACAAGCTTGTGTGATACCTGCTATTTCTATCGCCATTTAACAGGTGAGTATTGACTTTGACTACAAACAGCAAATGTAGAATTGTAATGCAAATAAAGTTAGATAAAAACTCAAACATCCAAGCTATGAACCTGTAAATAAAGGGAAAAAAAATAGCCCAGCAGCCTAGAGATGGGAGGGGGGATTTCTTCAATTCTGAACTTGAAGTGAAAGTAGAAATTGGATGGAAATATGTCTACTGATAATAAGATTCCATCTCTTAGGTGGTTAGAAGGGTTATTTGCCTTAGTTATTACTGTGGTTGCCCAATCCCTTACAATGTTCTATGTCACTTTTAGGTTTTCTCAAGAACTTGGTAAATGATTATGCACATTTCTTGGATATTGAAATAAAATATTGAATGTAGAATACTAGTTAATTGTAGTTATGCTGCTTTTGACAACACCTTCAACTAATGTAGTCATTCTTTATTTGCTATTACTTCTTCACAGACAAGAAGATCATTATCATTTCATACAGTTTTGTCTGCTGTTGAGTTCTTGTACTATTAGAAAATCTTCCCTATGGTGTCCTCATAATTCTGCTTTCCAAAGTCAATAAATAAATAAATAAATTAATTAATTAATTAATTAATTAATTAATTAATTAATTAACTTATGACCAATTATCTAAGGTGGTCCTAAGTCAGGATACATACAACTGCAGTCTTGTAATTACTCATTCTTAGCCTTGTCTAGCTCACATAGCCTCTCAAACCACAGGGTCTAGCTGAAAATACAGTCCAATAAACATAATCCAGTTTATCAATAGTGGCAGTCTAAGGGATGAGGATGTGGTTGAGTTGGAAAGTGCTGTCTACCATGGGTGAGCCTCTGGGATTAATTCTCAGAACCAACAGAAGTGAAAAGGAAGAGGAGAAAATTCTCAGGGCGGGGGGAGGAGACAAGAGAAGAAAACGAAGAAAATAAGGAAACATATGGAGGGGAGGAAGGAGAAGGAAGGACTGGAGGATCAGAAAGGGAAGGAGGGAGAAAAGGAGGGAAGGAAGGAGGGGAAGGATAGAGGGAAGGGGGAGGAAAGGACAGGAAAGAGAGGAGGAGGATGGAAAGGAGAGAAAGGAAAAGCAGAGGAAGAAGGAAGGAAGGCTAGGGAGATGGCTCAGTCTTCCCAAGTGTCATGCAAGAGAACATCAGCTCAGCTTCCCACCAGCCATGTCAGGAAGAGTGCACACAGTGCTGGGGAGGGAAAGACAGGTGGATCTCTCAATCTTATTGGACAACCTGTCTGACTGAATTCATGAGCTCAAGGTTCAGTAAGAAAACCTGTGTTAGAAAAATAAAGCAATGAAGGATTAAAGAACATAGCAATTTTGACCTTAGGCTTACACACACACACACACACACACACACACACACACACACAATGTGCACACTTGTGTAAACATGCATACTGACCGACAGACAGACAGAGTAGAACTTACTTTGTCTCTTATGAACTAAAAACCACAGTGGTGTCAATTAGATTCAATGCCGACCCTACCATCTATTGGCAAGCTATTATATATCAAGAACTTGGAAAGACAAGTTGTATAACACTGTATCATTTTATCCTTGTAACAAGCCAATGAGCTAGGCACTGTTGGTGATGCAGGGCACTATTGCCATCCAGATGCAAACATCCCTTCTCTGCATTTTGCCACAGCTGTCTCTCGGTCTCTCAGAACCCACTAGCACCACTCTCTCAGCAGCTTCGTGACACTCCTTCTACCTACTTGGTGGATGTTTATGAGTAATAAAGTATAAATGTGCATAAATATATTTTATAGCAGTATTAAAACAGTGTAGTAAAACCATTCCCACATAATAAATCCTCATAAATGCAATAATTTTAAAATGTGATTTCTTCCATGTAAACTTTTCTTTTACTCATACTTACAAGATTATGTCAGCTCATAGATTTACATGTGATTCAGTTATGTCGCTCTAACAGCTAAATACTTAATCATATAAATTTTGGCTGTTCATCCGAGATGAAATGTATAATAATTCAGAAAAGATATGTATCATTAAGAGTTGTTTAAAATACAAAAATGAAGGAAAGAAAGAACGCTGTAAAGGCATACATGAAGAAAAATCTTTGAGATATTTATCCACATTCAAAAGCAGAAATTCTTGTTTTTCAGCAGGAATAAAATTCAATTACCAAGCATTAGGAGCAAAAATAACCGTCCAGTAATGTGTTTTAAATTACTGAAGTGACACCTTATACTCTTTTCATATCAGCTTCAGGACCCCCCTGATCTTCATAGTTCACAAATACATAAACAGACTTGTCAGACCTCACTAAATTTATTAACATTTGGCAGATTGCCTGTGTAAAAGCAAGAGGAGAAAGAAGAAAATAAAACTCTTTAAGACGGAACTTTAAAATGAGGAAGAAAAATAACCACTTTAATTCAACCAGCCCAAGCAGGTTGCAGTTACTGGTGAAACCCTAAATTTCTTAAGTATTTATCTATCACATACATAGCCACTCTTTTTAAAACAAACAAACAAACAAACACTCCTGTTTCCTGCCTCTCTTGCCCCCTGCCACCCTTCCCTTCTGCCTCTTACCTGGAGACAACAATAGGTAAATCTTTGTCATTCAAATGAAGGAGAAACAAAACCTCACTCCACATTGAAGCTGCCACTTACCCTGATGCTCCGCATTAATTTCCACCTCTGTCATTCTTTGATCAGTCCCAAGGATCAAACGCTTGGAATTATTTATCTTAGGCCAATGCTCTACTACTGACCTGTACTCCCAGTCCTTACTCACAGCCTGAATTAAWATGGTAGTTTGTAAATAATGCTTTTGTTATATTGCTTCAGATAATAATATTTCATGTGAAGTATTGGACCCAGAGTGTTTCATCATGAATAGCTAAACAATCAAGTGGTTTCCCAATTTTGCATGCTATGATTTGCATTTATTTACATATAATAAATTAAGAACATATTGATGATAATAAATATGCATATAATTACATTTGCACATGTTCTAGATGCATTTAAAGTCCATATAATAAATTCAAAAATATTTCTTCAAATAGTCAGCWGTYGGGTATATCATTCTTGAYGTAATCTTACCAAACTGTGTTTCTTTTATTTACAAAACTTTTGGCAGTTACTCATTAAACATGTCTAGCAAGGCAACAGTTTTCAAAACTAAATTCCTTAAAATTTAAAAAATCAATACATTTGCTTGAAGAATGATGAAGTATTTAAGGCTAGGGATGAGAATCACTGGTAAGAGTAATACCATGCCATGCACAAGGCCCTGAGACTTGATCCCCAACAACAACAACAACAACAACAACAACAACAACAACAAAAAGAAACCAAAGAACAATAGAAATGCATTTGATTACATCATTAATTACCTCCTCAAAAGGCTTGCTAATGTGGTTGCTGTTTCTCTGTGCGCCCCTCCCCCAACCCTGTGGTTAAAACCATATTATAGAATCCAGTTGTAAAACAATGGGACGTGACTTTTCCATAAGAAAGGGACAAAATTTGTATTTAAAACCTCCATAATGGAAAACTATAAGGGATTTATTTAGTGCACAATAGGACTACCTTACAAGTCTTTTTAAAAATATATTACTTACTTTCAGATGAAAATGAAAGACAAAAAAGGAATTGAATGTTAACATCTATGTGGTCTGTATACATTTCTATCACCTCTCAACTTAATCAGGAAATGACTAGTTTCTTCAAATCCTACACCAAAATTACTAACTGGGAACCACATTTTCACTTGGATTCTAAAACATCTCAGTATCATATTTTCTTATGTGCTGTTTCCTTATATTCTTTGGGTCACTTTTGTTCCTGTATACTGGCTCGTAGATAATGCTCTAGAGGTCAGTCTCTTACCCTGGTACTCAAATGCTTTCCCTCTCAGGGCTCCCCATGAAAAGTCATTTTGCCTCATCACATTTTGTCTCCATCCTGTTTAGTCAGAGACCTAATTATTYCRRCTCTTGTGTGCATGTGTTTCACTCTTCTTCTCCTTTCTATTTTATTAATTATTTTATTTATTTATAYTTCAAATGTTGTCCCCCTTCTCAGTATCCCCCTCCACAAACCCCCATCCC
>BDUI01016516.1:12721-25082 GCA_002335545.1 Apodemus speciosus
AAAAATTATTTAAAAAGTGACGTAAAATTTTAACATCTAAGTTTTTCAATGAGCAAAATGACTGAGTTTATTTATTATAGATCCTAGAAAAGATCATCCATGGAGACCATTTTGAATCATTAATTTAATGCTCAGTTTTTAGAAGCAGAGACTGAAAATGTAGAATGATTATCAATTTTCTTACTTTATTGAGAAAGTGGCTAAGTTAAATATTAACAGAATATTCAGCTTTTGCTTGAAGGTAACATTTTAAAACATATTTACCTTAACCATTTGAGCCACCCATTAATTGTTATGGGTATAAAGGAAACATGGAAATATAAAATAATACTTCTACTCACATCACCACCATGTCCATTTTTTGAGCTTATTTTTTTTTAATTTTTAATTTTATTTATTGACATTTCACATGTTATCTCCCTTCTGAGTTTCCTCTCCATAAGTCCCCTATCTCCTTCCTCCTCCCCTGCCTCTTTGAGGGTGCTCCCCCACCTGCCTACCCACTCCTGCCTCAGCACCTTAGCATTCCCTTACCCTCTGACATCAAGCCTCCACAGGACCAAGGGGCTCCCCTCCAGTGATGCCCGACAAGGCCATTCTCTGCTCTAGATCCAGCTGGAGCAATGGGTCCCCCATGTGTACTCTTTGGTTGGTGGTTCAGTCTGGGCACAGATGRAAGGTGGCCACCATGTCCATTTTCAAACATGTGAGTGAATGCCCCTAAAGAAATATGCATATATTGATTATTTTTTCATTGAAGCTCCTTATATAATTTGCATATTTATTCAGATCTGGTAATAATACATGCAATTTCAAAGATACCAACACAATTCTCACTGATCTAGAGAAAATTGTAATATTTGTTATCAAGTGTAAAAATTGATTTTAAACTGGAGTTAAAACACAAAGGAAATTTTTCATGAGTGTGAGTGAAAAGTGTGGAAAGATGAGTTACATAAAGTTGAAAAATGACTTTAAGTGCTTACAATAGTTGCTGAAAAAAGTTTAATGTATTTTCTCAGTTACAATTTATAGATTAGATAAGAATCATTCTAAATGTTTGTGAAAATCCTAGAATTATTTGAATAAACAAAATTAATGTTGTTTACACATTAAGGACTTGATAGCTTGATTGATCACATAAAGTAAAGTATGCAATTGCTTTTAACAATAGAAAATGGATGCTGTATGAATATAATGATTTCATACTGTCTAGCAAATTGATAGATCTTACTCATAAATGTGTAGTGAGGTTCATTATTGCATATATGGATTGTTTTATGCATGGAATTGAGTTATATCTACATTTCTCTAATTGTGTTTTCAAAATGAAGGCCCACTGGCTAAATGAGTATGGGATTCGCCACCTGCAGTAGATTGTAAATTGATTAAACAACTAGGAAGGCTATTCTCTAAAAAACTCAGTCAGTAATTCACTTTAGAGCTCCAGAATACATATTTTCTGAGGCGGTTCTTTTTATGTTTTCATATTTTACTTATTTATGTCTTTTATTTTTAGCCATGTGTATAAGGCTAACATTTATCTGCCCCAAAGAACAGGCTCATTATATGAGGTTCTGACATCATGGGAACTTGACTTCATTCATGAHATCTACTCTTTTCCAACTTCCATCATAACTCTGAATATCATTCTTGAACAGAAATTGTACTATATTTTGGACATTAATGGGACCTGGAGAGTTTAARTTAATTCTTCATCAAGAGAGAACTAGCACAAAGGTGGTAGGTAGTTCACAGTATTTTCCACTCAGGTCCAAAAAGTGCTTATCTAGTGGTGAGAAGTACAGTTTAAGTTACAGTTTAAAAACATATTCCCAGTGACCTTTGCCTGGAGAAATATAGACCCAGAGCCTACTGGTGTGACTGGTTTTTCTACAACGCCAACATGCTTCTCACAATTCTTCAAGTTTGTTTTGCTGGACTATTTGTATGCATCATAAGCAGAATCATTGTCACAAAAAGGAAGATATGAATTTCCATATTCCACATCATGAGATGATGGGGTGTTGTTGTAAGGAGATCAGTGGAATTTTGGCTGATGAAAACCTCATTTTTAATTAAAAAACATTTCATTTTGAATTTTGTGTGTGTGTGTGTGTGTGTGTGTGTGTGTATGTGTGTGCATTAGTGTAGGTATGGTTTCATGTGCCTTAGGAGTTTAGAAGTTTTTTAGTGAATTCTYAGGGCTTAGCATAATATTTAGATGTGAATTGTCAGATTAGAGGCATGGGAAATGAACTCAGAACCTCTCCTAGAGATGTACATCCTCTTAACCTGTTATCAACATTTAAATGTTGAATATTATTTGGAAAAAATACAGGCTTCTAAAACTAACATAAGGGATATACCCCTAATTCAGAAAAAAAAAATCTTAGCTAAAAACGTTAGCTTGAAGGGTTATGAGATTTTACCCCATAAGTGCTCTTCATACTAGAGAATGTCTTGCTCTAGCACACTGACTAAAACTGCTCAAATTTCCCTTCTAGTCTGTCCATAGACTAGAGCCTTCATGACAGAAACACCAAGCCAGGGTTTGTAATTAACCAGCTCATTTGCAAATAGTTCATGAACAACAGAGCTACAGAATATGGAGAATATGTTGTGGGTAGTGTGTGCTTCCCTTCAGTAGTGAGACAGACTGTTCTTAGGGAAAGAGCCAGCATCAAAAGCAGCAAAAATTGCATTCTATAGTTCATCTTAAGAAAGACCAGAAACTATCTTCATTTGAAATATATTATGAGGAAGTTTACACCTAAAATTTCTACTGAAGACATAGAACATCTAGATGAATTTCTATACAGTTAAAACAGCCTATATATCATTGAAACCTATAGCGATTGAGCTGGCTATTTTTGCTGTAAGATTGTTTTACTTTGAAAAATATTTCTGATGAAACTTTAATTTAAAAAATATAATAAACAAAGGCATGCATACTAAAATAAATGATATTAATAGCTCTATATTTCTTATAATAGGGGAAACTTCTAAGGGGTTATTTCCCAGTATGAACCAGCATATTTGATAAGCCAGAATTCTCCTAGAATTAGAGCCATTCTTGGTGACTGGCAACATTGAGAATCTACAAATCTGAATCAACAGAACCACTCATACTCCATTGCATTTAAAGAAGATAGCACAGACAAATATTTGCTGATCAAGTCTCTCAGAGTAATGGTTTTGATAAGATAGATTATCTAGAAGGCAAATGAGGACTGATAACATCACAGAAAACAGACTGCTCACATAGAGAGCTCATTGAAGAGATATATTGGAGCTTTTACAGAGGATGAATAAACCTCACTGAAAGATTTCAGAGAGTCACTACACAAAAGCACAAATATATTCAAAATAGATTCATGRCTGCTTTTTTAAAAATTATTTGAAGTTAAGTTATTATGGCCTTTGGACGTAAAAACATGATGTTATAACCACTGTTAGGCTATGCTAAGGCCATTGCAAGGTTTAAGGTACAGGTACATTATTAGATAAAGTAAGAAGCTGAGATTGTACCAATACAAAATCTATAATTTACTTATTTATTTATATACTTTTATATACTATTTTATTTGTGGTNTTGTGTTTTGCATATATAGAAAATAGTGTAGAGGTAGATGAGAAGGAAATAACGATAAATGGGGAGAGACCAGTTGGCAGTGAAAGCATCCAGTACAGTAGAGGAAATAAATCAATAGGCCAAAGTAGAATATTAGAATAAAATGAAAGCTTGTGTGGGGTACCTCAGGTTAGCATTCTCTCGGTCTGTGTAGACCAGAGTGTGGCACTGAACACGGAATGGCCCTCCTGCTCTGCTTTCCAAGGGCTGGGAGGGATACGCCGTCATACCTGGCTTTGCGGATGATCTTGATCATCTTGAGAACAAAGTATAGTAATAGTGCTCTTGTGCCCAAAGTTGCAGCACCGGGGGTCCCAAAGAGCAGCCTCAGCCACCCATCACCTCATGCCAAATTATATTAAACTACATAAAAGTTAATATGCAAATATCAATTTCTGATCGTCTGTCTGCTGCCTCTCGGCATACGATTGATAGCCACGCCCACTGACGGCACCCTGGGCGCCACCTGGCTCTTCCCTGGGCTCTCTCCTTCGCTTACCTCCCTAGTCAGTAAACATGGTACAGCGTCCAACTGTCTTGCAGCCTGAGCCACCGCCAGCCCACCGGGAAGATGGAGCACTTGCCCCGTGAGGTGATGAAGCACAGAAGAAGCTGAAAGTGTATGCCTCTCCTTCTTTGTGCTCCGTGAAACTGACCTAATGGGCAGCCGAGGAGGTTGCCCGGCCGATACCATAAAATCACCCCACGTGTCAGGAGGCTGAAGCACAGATGCCCTGGAGAACGCTAAAGACCAGGCGTGGGGGAACACAACCCTAATCCCAGCACTCGGGAGGCAGAGGCAAGCAGATTTTTGTGAGTTCCAGACCAGCCTGGTTTATACAGTGAGTTCCAGGCCAGCTAGGGCTATACAGTGAGATGCTATATAAAAAGAAAGAGCAGAAATGTACCCAAAACAAACCGTCTGGGAGGGTAAATTAGGTACCTGGAAGTAGTCGAGACGCTACTCAGGGGACGACACCTTAAATCGGAACTGAGACATTCTTAAGCATGAGGCGGAGAACGGAATTTTCCAGAAAAGACTGGAAGTGAAGACGGGTAAGTAGGGAAGTCCATAATAAATCCATGGAMTGGAGCTGTGTGTGAGAGAGGTCCCGTGATGGTGGGACTTCAGACGTCATCCAGGTTSCAAAGAGTGAGCTGAGCTGGAAATGACTGCAGAAGAGCATAAGCAATTATTTATTTATGAATAGGGTCTCGTGTGCCCCAGGTTCGCCTCAAGCTTCCTGTGAGGCTGAAGATCAGCTCAAGTTCTGATCCTCCTGCCTCCACCTCCTGAGTGGTTAGATTACAGGAGTCTGTCACCATACTTAATGTATGTGGTGCTGGAGATCAAGCCTGGGGTTTGTCCCTGGGCAAATATTCTGTCCCCTGAGCTAAGTCCCAGCGAGGAGGAGTGAGTGGTCACATAAGCATTTCAAGTACGAGGCTGAGATGATCATACACGTATTCCAAGAGGACTGGCTTTCCTACAGGAATCAAAGCAAGGCTAAGTGAAGATTCGATGGTGGCCAGATCTGCATTGCAGAAGGACTGGAGACAAAAATGCAGCCTGAATGGAGGTTACAATGGTAACGCTTTTCTGCTCATCAGTGGTTTCTAAACCAGAAAGGTGATACTGTACTGAGATCTTTACAGGGCCGTGTTCACTTTATAGTGTGCTGAGTGATAAGACTTGGATGTAGTAATAAATTTCAATGTCACCAGGGAGAGATGACCTGGCAGGATGCCTTAAAGCCTGCATATTATACACACTGAATTGATTATGAAGGAAAGGGTACCACATTATAATCTGACCATGCTTCTAGGCCAGAGCTCTCAAGTGGAGGTTCAAATGAAGCCACAAAGTAATTCAGAGATTCTAGTAGTCACACCGGAAGAGAAACAAATGGAATCCGCTTAACAGTAATTGATTTCGCCTGAAATGTCCAAATGACTATTTCAAGATACTCAGCTTTTGAAAGCCAATGAATAGCTATTACGTGGAAAAGTTAAAAGATCGAGGACTCTGGGACCAGAGATGTGTGTGTGTGAAAGAATCTTGTGGGACCCTTTTCTCAGGAAGTATTTTCTCAATTATTATAAAGGAATTATGGGGGGTGGAAAAGGGCTGCTCCTCCAGTGACAGTAAACGGCTGCTGTGAGGAGACTGCGGTGACATGGTCTCCACAGCCGCCAGGCACATTAGGGGTGGATGGCTCCGTAAGACAGCTATTTCAGCTACCTGTGCTTCTGGATCTTTAAGTAAGCCCAATAATCTCGCTGGTTCGCTAAGAGGGACTGTGATGCAGTCATTTCTTTGGTCTGTCATCTCTCCATCTGCTGTGGATGATGTCAACAGCCTCCCCAGAAGTAATGCAACAGAGGGATAAACTTCAACCCAACAGGAGGCAAATGCGCATGTCACAAAAAAGCTAGGTGTTAGGGGACATCGGTCCCGCAGACTGTCCACTCCTCTATGGAGGATGAAGGCCATCTCATAAACAAGGAGCCCAGGATCCGCTGCTTCCTGTGACGGCTGTCTAGTTTTGCAGATTTGAACCTAGGACAACCTCYGTACCTCCCATTATCCATTCTGTTCCTTTGCTGGGGCTTCTGGGAAAATTCATGTGGGCAGGCATATCTTTTGTGGCTTCTCCCTTTGCCGTTGCTTGCTGGCAGCTACAATCTCCTCAGAAGTAGCAATCTGGGGAATGTCTGGAGGCTCCAAGATGTGGTGGTTGGTAAAAGTTAGCTGTGGTATGACAAGAAATCTGGCAGTTTGTACTGTGTAGGATGAACACACTAAAACTGGAGGCATAAACTTTCTAGTAAATGTTGTGAGTGATGGAACTTTCTGTTTGAACATCATCTTGAATAATATGACTCAACTTCTAAAAAAGTCTTAGTTTCAGATTTAATGAAATTCCATATTTGGTGAACTGTGGAACTAGGGTTCAGTCTTGTGGCATACTAGGGTAGCCAGTTGCCACTCAAATGCTTGGGTTTCCATGACGAATGCACAATATACGGGGAAGTTTCAAGACCAATGTGACCATTTCTACAGCTGAAGGAATAACGTTGAGGCCAGGCTCACAGAATGAGTGGAGAGCTGGGTCAGGGTGGGCCGCATGCGACAGGCCAGAAGCTCAGTTGCCGCAACAAATAAACTGTGTGTGGATTCTTAGAACTGTTAAGGGGATAGACGCAGTAGTTTTGTTTTTTTTTTTGTTTTTTGTTTTTTTTGTTTGTTTGTCTTGTTTGTAGGCAAGAGAGGTCATATTTTCCTGACGCATTAACATGATTAACATGGCTTTTTTTTTTTTTCAGTGTTTTCTGTGGGAATCACAGTGATAGAATTGAGATTGACCTGTCTGGTTCAAGCCTGAGATTTCCTCATGACCATAATTTCAGTCTTGGGCAGATGCACTGGTCACTTTTTTGTCAATTTGACAAACTAGAGTCAACTAGGAAGAGGAAACCTCAATAGAGGATTGGCCTCCATTGGTCTGTGGTCATGTCCGTGGGGCATTTTCTTCATTAATAATTGATGTGGGAGGGCCTGACCTGCTGTGGGTGACTCCTGGGTCGGTGGTTCTGGGTTGGGTGAGAAAGCCAGCCGATAAGCCGTGAAAGCAAGCCAATAACCCTCATACTCTCAGTTTCTGTTCCCAGTTGCTTTGCTGAGTTCCTGTTTTGGCTTTCCTCAACGATAGACGGTAGCCTGTTAATCAAATAAGCCATTTCCTCCCAAGCTGACTTTGGTCATGGTGCTTACCACAGAAATAGAAAGCAGACCTACAGAAAAATTTCAAGGCCTCCATTTCTTTGCATTTAACACAAGGCTTCTCAGTATTGACAGCATCTCTTTGCGGCTGTGGGAGATAAACTTATCCGCACAAATTTCTCACAGCACTAGCTTTTTCTTCAGGGAACTCAATTAGAACTCACCAGTGCTCGGTTTCGCTTTGAAGACCTCAAATTGATTGATCTCTCAGTTCTAGAAGCCCGCTCTCAACAAGCTCCTTTGGCCTATCATCATCCTGAAAGGGCGTGGGCTCCTAAACCCTCTCTACCTGTTAAAGACTTCCAGTGGACTATAACTCCTATGTCATGCGCACATCCAGCCCAGAAGAAAACAGGTTGGCTCAGAGATGCAAGGACTACTTAACTTGAAGTGCCAATCCACAATGGCTTATTTCTCACGTGTGGTGTGAGGTACAATCATCTTTCCTTACATAAGTAAGAAAACCAGGCAGGGAAGCCCTGGCACAGGAACTTGGCTCTTAGCTCTGTGAACTCAGTCAAGGTGAATCACAGATTTTTTTTTTTTTTTTGAGATAGGACACCGTGTAGTTCGGGTTGGTCTTCCCTTGCTATATAACCAAGGATGTTTCTGAATGTCTGACCCTAATGCATCCACATCCCAAGGACTGGGGAGAGGGGCGGTAATAGGCACGCACCACCACATCCAGTTTTGCAGAGCTGGGGATCAAAACCCAGACCTTTGTGAACGCTAGGCAAGCATTTATAGCAAGATACAGAATGAAACACATAAGAATGAAATAATAGTAATAGTAATAAAATCCAAGGGAATGGCTGGATTATGGTACTCCAACCCATGGAACACTATGCTGCCATTTAAAGCATATAGTTTAGAAAGAAAAAATCAACATGAAAACAATAGTTCTTATTAAGCCATTTTCTATTACGCTTTTGTTTCTCTTGTGCGTATCTGTATGGGTACTTTGTGGTGTGGTGCCAGAGGATACCTTTTGGGAGTCAGTTTACAACTGGGGTCCTGGGGATAGAACTGAGGTGGTCAGTTGGCAGCAAGGACCCCATTTGCCATCAGCTCACCATTTATTTATTTNTTTTTTTTTTTTCAGTGTTTTCTGTGGGAATCACAGTGATAGAATTGAGATTGACCTGTCTGGTTCAAGCCTGAGATTTCCTCATGACCATAATTTCAGTCTTGGGCAGATGCACTGGTCACTTTTTTGTCAATTTGACAAACTAGAGTCAACTAGGAAGAGGAAACCTCAATAGAGGATTGGCCTCCATTGGTCTGTGGTCATGTCCGTGGGGCATTTTCTTCATTAATAATTGATGTGGGAGGGCCTGACCTGCTGTGGGTGACTCCTGGGTCGGTGGTTCTGGGTTGGGTGAGAAAGCCAGCCGATAAGCCGTGAAAGCAAGCCAATAACCCTCATACTCTCAGTTTCTGTTCCCAGTTGCTTTGCTGAGTTCCTGTTTTGGCTTTCCTCAACGATAGACGGTAGCCTGTTAATCAAATAAGCCATTTCCTCCCAAGCTGACTTTGGTCATGGTGCTTACCACAGAAATAGAAAGCAGACCTACAGAAAAATTTCAAGGCCTCCATTTCTTTGCATTTAACACAAGGCTTCTCAGTATTGACAGCATCTCTTTGCGGCTGTGGGAGATAAACTTATCCGCACAAATTTCTCACAGCACTAGCTTTTTCTTCAGGGAACTCAATTAGAACTCACCAGTGCTCGGTTTCGCTTTGAAGACCTCAAATTGATTGATCTCTCAGTTCTAGAAGCCCGCTCTCAACAAGCTCCTTTGGCCTATCATCATCCTGAAAGGGCGTGGGCTCCTAAACCCTCTCTACCTGTTAAAGACTTCCAGTGGACTATAACTCCTATGTCATGCGCACATCCAGCCCAGAAGAAAACAGGTTGGCTCAGAGATGCAAGGACTACTTAACTTGAAGTGCCAATCCACAATGGCTTATTTCTCACGTGTGGTGTGAGGTACAATCATCTTTCCTTACATAAGTAAGAAAACCAGGCAGGGAAGCCCTGGCACAGGAACTTGGCTCTTAGCTCTGTGAACTCAGTCAAGGTGAATCACAGATTTTTTTTTTTTTTTTGAGATAGGACACCGTGTAGTTCGGGTTGGTCTTCCCTTGCTATATAACCAAGGATGTTTCTGAATGTCTGACCCTAATGCATCCACATCCCAAGGACTGGGGAGAGGGGCGGTAATAGGCACGCACCACCACATCCAGTTTTGCAGAGCTGGGGATCAAAACCCAGACCTTTGTGAACGCTAGGCAAGCATTTATAGCAAGATACAGAATGAAACACATAAGAATGAAATAATAGTAATAGTAATAAAATCCAAGGGAATGGCTGGATTATGGTACTCCAACCCATGGAACACTATGCTGCCATTTAAAGCATATAGTTTAGAAAGAAAAAATCAACATGAAAACAATAGTTCTTATTAAGCCATTTTCTATTACGCTTTTGTTTCTCTTGTGCGTATCTGTATGGGTACTTTGTGGTGTGGTGCCAGAGGATACCTTTTGGGAGTCAGTTTACAACTGGGGTCCTGGGGATAGAACTGAGGTGGTCAGTTGGCAGCAAGGACCCCATTTGCCATCAGCTCACCATTTATTTATTTGTTTGTTTGTTTGTTTATTTATTTATAATTTGTTTATTTGTGTGCAGAAAGGATTTTCTCAATCCAGCATTTAGGATTTCTTTCTGGGAATTCATCATCATTAAAAAGCATTTGCGTTTTTCCTTACAAATGCTTTGAGTAATTTGTCTCACAATATAACATCTTATATGTTTTAAGTGAACAACACACATCTAGACATTTTTCTTAAACACACATTCTACAATGTCCAATGAGGTTTCTCTAAAAATAAAATGCAGTCTTTTATGATGGTTCGAATGAGAGTAGCCCCTATCCGCTCGTGTATTTGAACGCTTGGTACCCAGGTGGTGGACGGTTGGGGTGGTGTTAGGACGTGTGGCCTTGTTGGAGGATGTGCCACTGGGAATGGACTTTGAAGTATTAAAGCCCTCAGCACTCCCAGTTAGCTTCTGCTTCCTGTTTGGGGCTGAGTTGGGAGTGTTCAGGGCCATCCCCAGCACCGTGCTGCCTGCCTTTTGCCAGGCCACTCATGGACTCACCCTCTAAAACTGTAAGCCCCTAATAAACTCTCTCTGTTTCCCTGTAAGTCGGCTTGGCTATAGCGTGAAGTGGAAACTATTCTTTGGAAAGTTATGCCAAATGATGTTTTGCTGGGGTGCACAGGTGAAGGGATGTCTTGTGAAAGCCAAACACGTAAAAGTCTGTTTTCCTGAAGTAGACACAGGTGAAGAGATGTTTGGATAKAGCAGATATGTTAAAGGACTCTTTTTTTCCTTTTCTTTATTTATTTAGTCACTTTACATGCCAATTGCATTTTTTAAGACTCGTTTTTATCTATATTAGTAGKCTGTGTGAGCGGGTACAGTATAAGACAAAAAAAAAAAAAAGGTGGCTGGAAAGACAGACGTGGGTGCTGAGAATCGAACTCATATTTTTGGTTGTGAGCCTAGCCTTTAGCGGCTGAGTCATCTCTCCAGCCTATGAAAGAACTCTCAGTGAAGTTGTATAAATGTGACTCCACAGACATTGGGAGATGAGCACTGAGKTTTGGTTTGGTTTGCTCTGATTCTCTATTCTTTGCTAAAGACACGCACACATTGGTTCTCCTTATATAGCATTGTTGAGCTTGCGATAACTCCAACATTGATAGAAACTTGCCCAAGAACTGCTCAAGAGGTTTCTGAGGCAGTTTGAGGCTTCTGCAGCCTTGTTTCAGGCAGGTTGGAGAGCCTGGGGGTTTCCTCAGGACTGAACTACAGCTGCCTGGTGTCTGCTTGCTGGAAGGACTGGACTGTAGCTGTTGGTTCCTGCCTGGTGTCTGCCTGCCTAGATGACTGGTCTGTGGCTGCTGAATTGTATTTGGTGTTTGCTACAGGACTGAACTGCTGCCAAAGAAGATCAAGCTCACCCCCAAAGAACTATTGCTGAACAAGTCCACTTCCCCTATATCCTAATATTTTTTCTCTTCCACTACCTCTGCAGGGTGGTGACCTAGAGGAGAGGTTGAATCCTTATTAAGGAAGGTTACAAAAACTGTATGCCTACAATGGGGTCTCATCATGGCAATAAAAAGCAAACACCTGCTGAGGCGCATGCTGGAGTGGAGGAAATACAGTCTGGGTCAAGGAGGAAGGCAGCCAAAGTCCAGCAAAGACTGCATGACCAGTTGCAGAAATGCTTATAATAGACATAAGTGTTTCCCTTGTATTTTCTTAAAAATAAATGTTTGTACATACATATACATTTTAAGCATATTTGTGGTTTCTTTCCTCAATTTTCTTATCATATTATATAATATCAATTAAGATGTCAGTGGCTCTCATATTTACATTATGAGACATTAGAAGGACGTCCCTCAAGGAATACTGCCACCTATTCTAAAATATGTGTTTGCAGTTGGCATGCCAGACAGTTATATTGCATTAGGTTTAATTATGGCATGGTTATTGTTTTAATTTGGAAATTAAACGTGGTATAAGGAGAGGTGACTGTGKATCAAGTTGACAAGAGATGGATTTGTAATGGCTAATCTTGGTTGTCAATTTAACAACTGGAATTAACTAAACCCCGAGCAGCTGGGAGATAACTGAAATGGATTTTTCTTGATCACATACTTTGAGGTAGAAGGACCATCTCTAAATCTGGGCTCCACCTTTTGGTGGCAAGTTGCAGCACATATTATTTAGGGGCTTCTACCCCACCTTTTATCATTTAGTCCCCAAATAAAACACACAAAACCTTTATATTTATAATAACCCTTAAAGCATGAGAGCTGGGCAGATACCAGCCCTCTAGGCTATTTCATCTACGTCCCCCCCC
>BDUI01016516.1:26977-39734 GCA_002335545.1 Apodemus speciosus
TGGCCGTAGTTGAGGCCACTATCAAATTTCCACTTCTTAGCCGGGCAGTGGTGGCGCATGCCTGTAATCCCAGCACTCTGGGAGGCAGAGACAGGCGGATTTCTGAGTTCCAGGCCAGCCTGGTCTACAGAGTGAGTTCCAGGACAGCCAGGGCTACACAGAGAAACCCTGTCTCGAAAATACCAAATCCAAAAAACAAAACAAAACAAAAAAAAAAAACCCAAATTTCCACTTCTTCTTATTTGCTTTCTCTCCTTCAGTTGAGCTCTACTTGTGGAGCAAAGCAGAGGTGTGAGAAAGGCAGAGACTGCATCCTAGATCCCCAGTGCTGTGTGTCTTAAGGTTTAGTATCCAGGCAGGAAGTTTATGGGTAGTGACAGTTCCTTGCCACACTGGAAATGTCAAAAAATGTGCCCATTTGAGGAGTAGTGTTCTCTAGAGAAACAGAACACTCTCTCTCTCTCTCTCTCTCTCTCTCTCTCTCTCTCTCTCTCTCACGCACGCATGCACGCATGTACATTCACACACGCACATGCACACGCACACGCACACACACTGGATTTATTAAAGTAGCTTACAGGTTGCAGTCTATGGCCTTAGTATTCCAACGATGGCTGCCTTCTGATGGAAAGAGTGCCATGTTTGTTGTGTCCTCAAGGCTGGATATCTTCAGCATACGGTGAAGTCCTAAGGAAATAGACTCTGATACCAGCAACTGAAGAGAGCAAGAGAAATTGCAGGCAGGCAAAGAACAAGCACTTTTCCCATGTCTCTCATATACRCTACCATAAGAAGGCATGGCCCAGGTTCAAGATACATCTCCCCACCTCAAAAGACAGGMTTAAAGGTGGGTCTTCCAACCTTAAATAATTCAGTCAAGAAAAATCCTTCACGGGAGTGCCCAGTCACTTAGCTTAATTCCAGATGTAGTCAACATGACAGCTAAGAGTGTCCATTGCAGGGAAGAAGATATTCTTCCACAAATGGGTCCTGTGGTCTGGGTGTCAGTTTCTCCCTCAACCACCCTTAGAGCCCATGACCAGGGCTCAGGGGAGGTAGCTGCTGCATCAGGTCCCCTACATGCCCACCCTGAACGCTCTGGTCTCACGTGGCATCAGATCCCGCAGGAAGAAAGAGGAGAAGCCAGCAACCCATGTGTGTACATGGGTTATTCAGACACGGTCATGGGTTGGACTCTTAGGTTAGTGATGTGGAAACCCGGCACTTAATGTCCTTCAGGACTCTTCTCTGTGATGGATCCAGTATGATCTGGCTTAGCACAGCCACTGATGGTCCACTATTTTCCCTCCTCTAAGCTCACATCCCTACCTGGTCCCATGATGCTCCTGCATCCGTGGCCCCATTGATAGTCTAGCCTGACTCCATCTTAAGGTTGGAAGCCATTTTGATATAAGGTCAGAATAAATTCATTTCTATTACTGCAAAACTCAGGTCTGACTGTGCTTTTTTCTGGGATTTGGCATGCTCCCCACCCTATGGAATTTAACTCACAGTTTGAACATACCCTGAACTCTGCCCCGATAAGATAGACTGTTCTGCCAAGATAATCTTATCTGTTGTCTGACTGCTTCTGCAAATTTGCTTGCCATGTCCATATGTAACCACATTCCTTAAAAAATCCCCAGTTTGCACCTTTTTCCCTTAAAAAGAAGGCCTGAAAAGTTATCCCTCACTGTTCTCTCGAATCCTGCTTTGGAGAGTCAGTCCTTTGCATATGCCTTAGTTAGGGTTTGACTGCTATGAACAGACACCATGTCAAGGCAACTCTCATAAGGACAACATTTAATTGGGGCTGGCTTACAGGTTCAGAGGTTCAATCCAGTATCATCAAGGAAGGAGCATGGCAACGTCCAGGCAGGCACGGTACAAAGGAGCTGAGGGTTCTACATCTCAGCTAGGAGGCTGCTAGGAGAAGACTGGCTTTAAGAGGACAAGGGTCTTAAAGCCCACAGTGACACACTTCCTCCAACAGGGCCACACCTCCTCAAACAAGGCCACACCTCCTAATAGTACCACTCACTGGGTCAAGCATAATCAAACCACTCCAACATTGGTCATCCCTGGACCTGATCTTTCCCTGGCTCCTGACTGTCCCGCACCTATAGCCTCTATGTTTCCCTAGCACTGCCCCCAGGATGTACCTATAGATACCATCGTGACTCCCTCCCTCCATGGTCTGAGCAACCTGTCTATGGATAGAGACTGAAAAACACGACAGCCTGTACGGGGGTCCTCTTGATGTCTGTATTCTGAGCCCTCCCATCGTGCATGATCATCCTCCCACAAGCTTGCCCCACCCTCCTGCACAAGAGACTGTGTGCTGTCCCCGCTCCTAAAAACTCTTTCCCCCTCTTGGGTTTGTCCTCATCCCAGCCATCCTTACACTCACCCTCTCCTCACTCCTTGTGATGCACACAGGGCTGTGCACAAGAGTGACATCACCGGGCGTGGACCACATTGCTGACTAATACTGAGTGCCTGCCAGGGAATACCAATTTTGTGGGGGCAGAGTTGCCTCAGCACATGGCACCCCCATTTCTGTCAGTAAGAAATCGTCAATCCAGTGATCATAACTGGCATGAAAAGAAGAAATGGTTAATTTGGACAAATCAGAGGGTGACTCCGGGGACAGTATCTTAGTGTGAAGGCATAGAGTGATGTTTCAGTACCGTCGAAGTCAGGAGTAAGGAGGTCTGGTGCATTTCCCAGAGGAGACTTTTGGGGTCAGGGGGCAGTGCAGTGCCTCAGGGGCAGAAACTGACTGCTTAGCCCAGTGGGCCATATGGGGTCTATGGTTGGTGCATCGTGGCATCCACAGGAAGAGGTGGTAATCTGGAGAAGATAATGGCAAGGTGCTGAAGAGGAGGGCATCAGGGGRAAGCGAGAACGCAGAGTCCCTGCATATCCTCCAGTGGTGTTTGTTCTGTGGATGCCTCCTGAGGAGCCTCTGAGGATCCCGACATAGTCATACACAGCAGATGTCTAGCACACAAATGTTTCCTCTTGCAGGTCAGCAGGATGTCTGGCGGGCTTCTCAGAGGAAGTGTCCCCGGGGGGAGACAGTGCAATGACTCAGGGGCAGAAACTGACTGAGATCAGGTTGCCTGTGGTGAAATCAGTACTACGTGGGTGGCCATCCTTCGAGAGAGAGAGAGAGAGAGAGAGAGAGAGAGAGAGAGAGAGAGAGACTGTTTACCTCTCCAGGTAATGGAGGCCACTGACATGCTGGCCTCCTGCCCTGTCATTCCCCCGTGCTCCTGGAACCCATCTCCCTCTGTTTCTCACATAGGGGGACAATTGTAATTGGACGTGAGGACCACTTATGTGATGCAGAATCGTCCCCACTCTGAAAGATTCTTCATGTAGTCCCTTGGTGCTTGACTGGAAAAAAAAACCCATAAAATGCTTGTGTTTTATCTCTAACACTGCAGAAACTGGGTGCTGTGTTTGATGTCTGTCATCACAGCACCTAGGAGGAAGATGTATGGTGATCAGGACATTAAAGCCACCCCTAACTGTAAAACTAGTTCAAAGTCAGCTTGAACTGAATGCAATCCTGTCCTAAAGAAATCTGGAAACAAGTAGAAATAGCCTGTTTGTTTCCTTCTTAAAGTGGGGGCTTCATGGCAATGGGACAGTAATTGCATTGAAAAATAGTCCAGGAATGTGGACAGACATCTCTCCAAAGACAGACACACTGTCAATACACACATGACAAAACACTCAACGTCACTAGTCAATTGAAAGGCAAGTTAGACCTTGAACTGGAGACTGGGGGCTCAGTGGAAAGAGTGCTTGTCCATCGTGTACAGAGCGAGCCCTACATCCCATGAACCCAGCATGCTTGTAGTGTGTAGTGGTACGAGGATCAGAACCACAGTGTCACAGTGACTACACAGTGAGTGCAGAGCAGACGGAGAACCATAAATACAAGGATAAATACATAAATAAAACCAGCATTTGTATGTTTGTCTCAGGAAAGCAGACAAAATGGCCATCATCGTATTAGGTGATGTAAACCAGACTGAGAAGTATGAAATTTTTTTTTNAAGCGAGAACGCAGAGTCCCTGCATATCCTCCAGTGGTGTTTGTTCTGTGGATGCCTCCTGAGGAGCCTCTGAGGATCCCGACATAGTCATACACAGCAGATGTCTAGCACACAAATGTTTCCTCTTGCAGGTCAGCAGGATGTCTGGCGGGCTTCTCAGAGGAAGTGTCCCCGGGGGGAGACAGTGCAATGACTCAGGGGCAGAAACTGACTGAGATCAGGTTGCCTGTGGTGAAATCAGTACTACGTGGGTGGCCATCCTTCGAGAGAGAGAGAGAGAGAGAGAGAGAGAGAGAGAGAGAGAGAGAGACTGTTTACCTCTCCAGGTAATGGAGGCCACTGACATGCTGGCCTCCTGCCCTGTCATTCCCCCGTGCTCCTGGAACCCATCTCCCTCTGTTTCTCACATAGGGGGACAATTGTAATTGGACGTGAGGACCACTTATGTGATGCAGAATCGTCCCCACTCTGAAAGATTCTTCATGTAGTCCCTTGGTGCTTGACTGGAAAAAAAAACCCATAAAATGCTTGTGTTTTATCTCTAACACTGCAGAAACTGGGTGCTGTGTTTGATGTCTGTCATCACAGCACCTAGGAGGAAGATGTATGGTGATCAGGACATTAAAGCCACCCCTAACTGTAAAACTAGTTCAAAGTCAGCTTGAACTGAATGCAATCCTGTCCTAAAGAAATCTGGAAACAAGTAGAAATAGCCTGTTTGTTTCCTTCTTAAAGTGGGGGCTTCATGGCAATGGGACAGTAATTGCATTGAAAAATAGTCCAGGAATGTGGACAGACATCTCTCCAAAGACAGACACACTGTCAATACACACATGACAAAACACTCAACGTCACTAGTCAATTGAAAGGCAAGTTAGACCTTGAACTGGAGACTGGGGGCTCAGTGGAAAGAGTGCTTGTCCATCGTGTACAGAGCGAGCCCTACATCCCATGAACCCAGCATGCTTGTAGTGTGTAGTGGTACGAGGATCAGAACCACAGTGTCACAGTGACTACACAGTGAGTGCAGAGCAGACGGAGAACCATAAATACAAGGATAAATACATAAATAAAACCAGCATTTGTATGTTTGTCTCAGGAAAGCAGACAAAATGGCCATCATCGTATTAGGTGATGTAAACCAGACTGAGAAGTATGAAATTTTTTTTTTGCTGTGTGCATAATCTGAAAAAGACACAAGAACTGAAAGTGGAAGAGAGACAAGTAGGGATATTGGGGAAAGGGGCTGGTGGAGTGGAACTGAGGGGTAAGAGAGAGCAGTCGAGGGGTAAATGTGATCAGATCATGCGCTGCGCATGCGTAGAAATGTCAGCGTGACCCCTCAAAATGAGCATATACCAGTAATAACTTACAACCACAATCAAATACAACCTCACACCCGCTTCCTTTCTTTTCTTTTCTTTTCTTTTCTTTTCTTTTCTTTTCTTTTCTTTTCTTTTCCTTTCTTTTTGTTTGTTTAACTGTTTAAGGAACCACCAAATTACTTTCCATAATGCCTACACAAGTTTGTATTTTTACCACCAGAGTGTGATGATTCCAATTCCTGCAGATTTTTTTATGTTTTTTTTTTTACTGGATAATTTCTTTATTTACATTTCAAATGTTATTCCCCTTTCCCCATTTCCCCCTTCCTGAAAACCCCCTATCCCATCCTCCCTCCCCCTGCTTCTATGAGGGTGTTCCTCTACCCACCCCAGTCCTGCCTCCCCGCCCTCCATTCCCCTACACTGGGGCATCTATCGAGCCTCTCTCCTCCCATTGATGCCTGACAAGACAATCGTCTGCTACATATGCAGCTGGAGCCATGTGTACTCCTTGGTTGATGGCTTAGTCCCTGGGAGGGCTGAGGGTCTCTGGTTGGTTGATATTGTTGTTCTTCCTATGAGGTTGCAAACTCCTTCAGCTCCTTCAGTCCTTTCTCTAACTCCTCCATTGGGGACCCTGAGCTCAGTCCAATGTTCGGCTGTGAGAACCCCCCTCTGTATTTGCAAGGCTCTGGCAGGGCCTCTCAGGAGACACCCATATCAGGCTCCTTTCAGCAAGCATTTCTTGGCATCCACAACAGTGTCAGGGGTCTGGTGACTGTATATGGGATGAATCTCCAGGTGGGACAGTCTCTGGATGACCTTTCCTTCAGTCTCTGCTCTACACTTTATCTCCATATTTACTCCTGTGAGTATTTTGTTCCCCTTTCCAGAAGAACTGAAGCACTCACACTTTGGTCTTCCTTCTTCTTGAGCTTCATGTGGTCTGTGAATTGTATCTTGGATATTCCGAGCTTTTGGGTTAATATCCACTTATCAGTGACCAAGAGTAACTATTGAAAATGGGAAGTGGCAGGTGCTGAAGGGGATAGAGGAACTGGAACTCCGGGGCACTTCTGCTGACAATGTGACAGGATGCAGCTGCTGCAGAAGCTCCGTGGTAGAACCCCAAACAGACACAGACACAACACGCCGATCCAGCGTCTCCACCTCTGACTGCGTCTTCTCAGGGTCTTGGGGAACTTCCATGGTCCACGGTCACATCAGTGTTAGTCACCGCAGCTCACAGCAAGGAGCAACACGGGTATCCACCACAGAGCAGCATATGTCCGAGGCACACATAACGCAACCTTACTTGTCCTGTGCCCAACAAGCAGGGACCCGGACGGCATCGTCAAGTGAAGCCAGCAGTGAAGTGGGACAGGAATGGTGTGGGTTCACTGGCAGGAGGTGACTGGCAGAGTCACACTTAAGGAAACTAGAAAGTCACTTTTCTTTCCCGCCCCCCCCCCCCCCATTGAGGGGGAAGTGGACACAAGCCCCAGCTCTCACAAAGAAGCCACCACTACTTGATAAGCAAAGGAAAATGTAGTTTTCTCCGAGTGAGTCTCACTGGGGATACAAGCCACATTTAAGGACACACCCTACGCCCAGCAGTAGATGGGCAACACAAAATAAAATCAATGGTAGTTTTGGAATATTTTTTCTGTCTCATAACGTTTTGTCTGAGTTTTTTTTTTTTTTTAAACCTAGCAGGTCTTTTGTTTATGGTTTACAATGAGTTTTTATTGGCTTTATGTGAGTGTGGACATCTTGTTCTTTTTTTTATTTCATCTTATTTTATTTTTTTAAATGCCTGTTTGTTTACTAATGAGAGAAAGGAGGGGGTGTGGATTTGGGTCAGCAGGGAACATCTGGGAGGGAGTTAAGGGGAGAAGAACTGTAATCAGAATACACGGTCTAATAAAACTCAGTAAAAAACGAAAATACTTTATGTGTATGATTTTTCTGCCTGTATATATGTATGTGAACATTGGAAGATGGAGTTGAATGCCTGGAACTGAAAACCTAGATGGTTATGAGCCACCACGTGGGGTTCTGGGAACAAAACCCAATTTATTGGTATGGGCCCTCTGAGTGGAGATTCTAGGTTTTGTATGTTCCTGTAGTTTAAAAAAAAGTGTCAAAAGTTTGTTCAAAGGGTTGGCCGAGCATTTGTTTTTTTGTTTTTTTTTGTTTTTTGTTTTGGTTTTTCGAGACAGGGTTTCTCTGTGTAGTCCTGGCTGTCCTGGAACTCACTCTGTAGACCAGGCTGGCCTCGAACTCAGAAATCCGCCTGCCTCTGCCTCCCAAGTGCTGGGATTACAGGCGTGCGCCACCACGCCCGTCTGTGGCCGAGCATTTGTTAACAGATGGATGGCCTACGGAAAAGGAGCTGGAGATGCCCAGTAWCCCTTGCTGTAGTGTTGGTATAGGGATTTTAAGGCTCAGGGAAATTGCAATGCTAAAGTGGGTACATTATATAAAACCTAGTCCTCCACAATAGGCAGGCCTTTCCCTAATCCTATAGGATGCAAAATGGTGAGAAGGGACCCAGGACATTGGAAGAGCTTGCCCTTTTCCCTGTGCAGGATCTTAGGGTTGAATATGCTGCTATTCAAGTTGGATGGATTAAATGCAATCAATGGGTTTAATGGGGCCCAGAGGTAGCAGAGGGCAGTTGGCAGCACTGAGTTGCCAAAGACCAGGTGATTATAATTACCACAACAGGCGGCACAGACAAAGCAATGTTCACAGTGGCTTAACCCATAATGGTCGTCAGCACAGGCAACGTGAACTTTATAGTAGCATGACTTGTCTGGTCCTTTGGTACTTACTGGCTAATCAATCATTGTAGTTCCAAGAATGAAATTGATGATAGCGTACTAAAATTTTGTTTAATACATGGGAAAATTCTCAGATGAAAGAAAGGGTGCATTGGCTCATGGCGAAAAGGGACTCTCTGCCCATGTATCACTGCCCAGACTTGAGTTGGTTTGAAGACCCAGAACTCCTTGAATGAAGGGAAGGCCAGTTTTCCTTGAAGAAGGACCTTGATAAAATATCTAAAAGGTTTAAGTTAGCCTTTCCACAGTCCTTCAAAAAAGGGCCTTCCTGCTATCTATAAAGTACACTGGAGGAAAGAAACCTCACTTTCCAGGGTCTATTGGATAACAGCTCTGAATTGTCGCTTATTTCAGGACATCCCCAGAAACATCATGGGCTTCTGGTTAAAATAAGAGCTATGAAGGTCAGGTGGTTGAGTTTTGGCTAAAGTCCGACCTGCGGCACATAGGTCCAGTGGGTGCCTGAACTCATCCTGTGCTTATTTCCCCAGTCGCAGAATGTATAATTGAGATAGATAAACTTGGGAGCTGGCAGAATTCTCATATTGGTTCGCCGACCTGTGAAATGAGGGCCGTTAAGGTTGAAAACACTGTTTGGGCATAGATTTGCCTCTAGCAAGGAAAATACTGAATTGAAAACAGTGTAACATCCATGGAGGATCTGCAGAAATTAGTTCCACCATCAAGGACACAAAAGATGCAGAGATGGTGGTTCTCACCACTTCTCCCTTTAATTCACTGTGGTGGTTTGAGTAAGCGATGGTCCCTGTAGGTCTATAGGGAATGGCACTGTTAGGAGGATTAGCTTGTTGGAGTGGGCGTGGCCTTGTTGGAGGATGTGGCGTTACTGTGGAGGCAGGCTTTGAGGTTTGTACGCTCAAGCAAGGCCTACTATGGCAATCTCCTTCTGCTACCTTAGGATCAAGATGTAGGCATCTCAGCTTCTTCTCCAGGACCGTGTTTGCCAGCATGTTCCTGTGTTTCCTACCATGATGATAGCGGACTAAGTGTCTGAACTGTAAGCCAGTCCCAATTACATATTTTCCTTTATGAGAATTGCTGCGATCATGGTGTCTCTTCATAACAATAGAAACTCAAACTAAGACACTAACCTGCCTGGCCAGTGCAGAAGACAGATGGATGGTGGAGAATGACAGCTGACTATCAAAAATTCAACCAGGTAGTGACTGCAGTTGGGGCTGCTATGCCATATGTGGTGCTCTTACCTAAGCAGACGAACACATCTCCTGGTACATGACATGCAGCTGCTGATCTCCAAATGCCCCTTTTCTCAGTACCTGTTCATAACAACCATCGGAAGCAAATTGCTTTTAGTTGAGATTCCCAGCAGTATACCTTTACAGTTTTGCCTCTCAGGCCTCGTGTCCTAACTTAGTCAGACGGGATCTTGAACATCTGTCTCTTCCACAAAGTATCACATTGGTGCACTATATTGATGGCATGCTGAGACYGAGTGAGTAGAAGGTAGCAATCACTTTAAACATTGGCAACATATACGTGCATCGGAGGATGAGATACATCTAACCAAAATTTGAAGCTCTTCTACCTCATTGAAATTCTTAGGAGTCTAATGGTGAGGGCATGCAGAGATATTCCTTCTAAGATGAAGAAATAAGCTATTGCATCTGTCTCCTCACACCACCAAGAAAGAAGCACAACACTTAGTGGGCCTACTTAGGTTCTGGAAACAGCACATTTTCACATGGGTGTGCTACTCTGACCCATATACCAAACGACTTGTAAAGCTGCTAGCTCTGTTGGGGCCGGGGACAGGAGGGGGCTATTGATAGGCTCCAGGCTGTTCTACAGCTTAGACCATATGATCCAGCAGTACTTGAGGTGTCAGTGTCAGATAAAGGGACTTTGGCAGGCCCCTATAGCAAAGCTCTACTATCCTCGACAGAAAGCTATTCTCCCTTTGAAAGTAGCTCTTGGCTTGCTATTGACCCTTAGTGAACACTGAGTATTTGACAATGGGCCACTACATACCATGCAACCTTCCCATCACGAGCTTCTCATCATGATCTAGGTGTTATCTGGTCTGCTCAGTCATAAAGGAGGACGTGCACAGCAGCGGTTATCACCAACGGAAGTGGCGATACATGATCGGGCCTGCGCAGGTCCTGAAGGCACAAGAAAGTTATATGAAGAAGTTGCCCAGATACCTATGGTTTCTACTCCCATTGCAATGCCATCTGCTGCCAAGCATGCTCCTGTAGCATTGTGGGGTGTTACCAATGATAGATGGACCGAGGAAGAGAAGATTAGAACCGGGTTTACTAATGGTTCTGCACACTATGCGGGACCACCCAGAAGTGAACAGCTACTGCATTACAACCCCTTTCTGGGACAACCCTGAAGGATACTGCTGAAGGAAAATCTTCACAGTGGGCAGAACTTCAGGCACTATTCATGGCCATCTGTTTTGTTTGGAGGGAGAAATGTCCATGTGTACAAGTGTTCACTGAATAATAAGATGCAGCCAGTGGGTTGGCTGGATGGTCAGGAACTTGGAAAAAGCAGGATTGGAAAATTGGTGAGAAAGACATCTGGGGAAGAATTACGGGTGAAAAATATGAAGGTACTTGTGTTCCATGTGTTAATCAAAATTTCATGTGATTTCAGCCGAGGAGGAGTTCAGTAATCAAGTAGATCGGATAACCTGTCTTTGGACAGTCTCTTTCCCCAGTCGTTCGTTTCATTGCTTAATGGGCCCATGAATAAAAGGCCAAGGTGGTTCCAATCATAAACGCTAACCTGGCTACGGTTGCTGCTGGGTGCCGCATCTCCCAACAGCAGAGACCAATGCTGAGCTCCAAATATGGCTCTATTCCACTGATGACAGGCCAGAGTCCTGCTGGCTGGCTGAATGCATTGGACCATTTCCTCCATGGAAAGGACAACACGTTATCCTTAATGGAATAGATACTCATTCTGGTTATGGATTCTTCTTCCCTGTGTGTAATTCTTCTGCCAAAATTGCCATCCGTGGTCTTACAAAATGTCTTATCCACTGTCATGATTTTCCACACAGTATTACTTCTGACCAAGGAACTCACTTCACAGCCAGAGAGTGTGACAGTGGACCCACAATCACTAAATCTGCTGCTATTACTATGTTCCCAGCACCCTAAAGCATCTGGCCTGATAGTAAGATGGAATGTCCTTTACAAGTCACAGTGACAGTGCCAATTAGGTGGCAACAGCCTGGAGAACTATGACGGGTTCTCTAGAATATGGTATAGTCTTTGAATTAGTGTCCACTATATGGTATGATTTCTCTCATAGCAAGGATCCTTGGGTCCAAGAATCAAGAGGTGCAAAAGAGAATAGTTCCACCCATTATCACCTCTAGTGACCCACTAAGAAAAAAATGCTTCTTGATCCCAGGACCGTAAATTCTGCTAATCTAAAACTTTTGGTTCCAGAGTGAGGAAAGCTCCTGATAGGTGCAACAAAAAACATTCTACTGAACTAGAAGCTCAGACTTCCCCCTGGCCACTTTGGACTTCCGGTGCCTCTAAACCAACAGGCTAAAAAAGGAATAACAGTGTTAAGAGGGTTGATTAATCCAGATTACCATGGAGAAATTGCATTGTTTCTCCATATTGGAAGTAAGAAAGATAATGTCTGCAGTGCAGGGGATTCTTTCAGCCCTAAAATTTAAGGTGTCTCTTGGTTCTACCATGTCCTGTGATTAAAGTCAGGGGGAAACTACAACAGTTTAATCCAGGAAGGATAATAAAGGGCATGCACAGACCATCAGGATTGAAGGTATGGGTCACTCCTCTAGGAAGAGAGCCCAAACCTGCTGAGATGTTTGCTGAGGGTAGATGAAATACAGAATGGGTAGTAGAGGAAGGTAGTTATACCAGCTAATGCCACATGAGCAGTAGTGGAAATGGGAATTACAGTTAACATAAGTGTTTCTATCATTTTGTTAAGGATGAGTTTGTGCAAATATGTGATTCTCTTTTGTTGATTTTGTTATAATGTAACGTAACATCAATTAAGAAAATATCAATAGTTACCTTATTTAAGTTTGAGATACTAAAAGAATGTCCCTCAAGGGACATTGCCCTATTCTAAACTTATAATGTGTTTACAGTTGTATGAGGAATAGTTATATTATGTTAGGCATAATTATGACCTGGTTAAATATATAATACATTTGCAATTGTGCATGGGACAGTTATACTACTGTGTAGGTGTTATTATGACATGTTCTTTGTTTTCATTTGGAAATTAATCATGACATAAGGAGATATGATTGCATGTCGAGTTGACATGGGATGGACTTGTGATGGATATTCTTGGTTGTCAACTTAACTACATCTGGAATTAACTAAAACCAAGATATGGAGTGGCACACTTGTGAGGGACTTTTGAGAAAATCCATTTCTAGTCCAGATATTGAGGTAGGAAGACATGACCTCAATCTGGATTTTTTTTTTTTTTTTTTGGTTTTTTCGAGACAGGGTTTCTCTGTGTAGCC
>BDUI01016521.1:27248-38598 GCA_002335545.1 Apodemus speciosus
CATGACATATATTTGGGAAAGCTGGGCTTTGAACCATGCATACCCAGTATCGGGGCTCAGTTAAATGCACAAGGACAGTAAAAAAGGTTAGAAGGAAGTGGATGGCCTCAAAGGTTAGATTATCAATGCATCTGAAGCCTGGGCATCTGATAGAAAGCAAGGGGTTGGGGCAGAAGTGTTAATCAGTCAGCATGGCTGTGGAACTCAAGAACAAAGCCAGACCCAGGTCCAAGAGCTCGATCCACACCATACCTCACTACCTGGACCTTGGGTCCACTTGCTTTCGACCAGGGTATCATTCTGCCYATCTGCACTTATGTGTTTGTCTAGCCCCCAAAGGCTCACATGTTGGGATATTAAGAAGCACTTTTAAGATATGTGAACTAGCAGAGAGTCCTTAGGTTAACCAGGGCCACTATAATCACAAGGGGTTGTGGTACCCCAGGAACAATGGGGTTTTGTTAGGATATGTGTTATCTCACATATGTACTCCCACCTTGATGTAAGAGAGTCAAGATGCTCCTTATAGGAGCTGGTCCAAGGCTAATGACTCTTTGAACATCCAGAAATCTTAGCAAAACCAACCCCCCTTTCTTTATAGTTATCTTGCTTTAGTTATTTAATTATGATAATGAGAAATAAACTAAASAACATAATATGATCTCACAGAAGTCATAAAGGGTTACAACATTGGATAGCTTTAACTAATAAAATATAACATTTTTTATTAAATATTTTTATTGGATATTTTCTTTATTTACATTTCAAATGTTTTCCCCTTTCCAGGTCTCCTCATCAGAAACCTCCTATGGAATTCCCCCTCACCCTGCCTCTATGAGGGTGCTCCCCCACGCATTCACCCACTCCTGTTTCCCCTCCCTGGTGTTCCCCCTACACTGAGGCATCAAACACCCTCAGACCCAAGGGTCTCTCCTCCCACTGTTGTCCAACAGGGTCATCCTCTGCTACATATGCGGCCACAGCCATGAGCCCTTCCATGTGTACTCTTTGGTTGGTGGTCCAGTGTCCAGGAGCACTGGGGGGGGGGTCCAGCTTGTTGACTCTGTTGCTCCCTCCATGGGGCTAGAAACCCCGTCAGCTCCTTCAGTCCTTTCTTCAACTCCTCCATCGGGAATCTCACACTCAGTCCAATGGTTGGCTGTAAGCATCTGCCTCTGTATTTGTCAGGTTCTGGCAGAATCTCTCAGGGACAGCCATATCACGCTCCCATCAGCAAGTACTTCACGGAAACCACAGTAGAATCCAAGTTTGGTGTCTGTGTATGGGATGAATCTCTCTGGGTGGGGCAGTCTCTGCATGGCATTTCCTTCAGTGTCTGCTCCATATTTTGTCTCCATATTTCCTCCTATGAATCTAAGAAGCACTGAAGCCTCCACATTTTGGTCTTCCTTCTTCTTGGGCTTCATGTGGTCTGTGAGTTGTATCTTGGATATTCTGAATTTTTGGGCTAATATCCACTTATCAGTGAGTACTTACTGTGTGTGTTCTTTTRTGACTGAGTTACCTCACTCAGGATATTTTCTAGGTCCATCCATTTGCCTGTGAATTTCATGAAGTAATTGTTTTTAATAGCTGAGTAGTATTCCATTATGTAAATGTACCACATTTTCTATATTCATTCCTCTGTTCAGTGATATCTGGGCTCTTTCCAGCTTCTGGCTATTATAAATAAGGTTGCTATAAACATAGTGGARCATGTGACCTTATTACATGTTGGAGCATTTTCTGAGTATACGCCCAGGAGCRGTATAGCTGGGTTCCCAGGTAATACTATATTCAATTTTCTGAGGAGCCACTAGACAGATTTCGAGAGTGGTTGTATCAGCTTGCAATCCCATCAGCAATGGAGGAGTGTTTGTCTTTCTCCACATCCTTACCAGCATATGCTGTCACATGACTTTTGATCTTAGACATTCTGATTGATGTGAAGTGGAATCTCAGGGCTGTTTTGATTGGCATTTTCCTGATGATTAAGGTTTTTGAATACTTTTTTAGATGCTTCTCAGCCATTTGAGTTTCCTCAGGTTGAGAAATTTCTGTTTAGCTCTGTTCCCCATTTTTTAATAGGGTTATTTGGTGCTCTGAAGTCTAAGTTCTTGGCTTCTTTGTATAATTGGATATTAGACTTCTATCAGATGTAGGATTGGTAAAGATCCTTTCCTAATCTGTTGGTTGCTGTTTTGTCCTATTGACAGTGTCCTTTGCCTTACAGAAGCTTTGCAATTTTGAGGTCCCATTTGTCAMTTCTTGATCTTAGAGTATATGCTATTGGTGTTCTATTCAGGAACTTTTTTCCTGTGCCCATGTGTTCGAGACTTTTCCTCACTTTCTCTTCTATTAGATTCAGTGTATCTGGTTTTATATGGAGGTCCTTGATCCACTTGGACTTGAGCTTTGTACATGGAGATAAGAGTGGATCAATTTGCATTCTTCTAGATRTTGACCACAAGTTGAACCAGGACCATTTGTTGAAAATACTGTCTTTTTTCCCACAGGATGGTTTTAGCTTCTTTGTCAAAGATCAAGTGACCATAGGCATGTGGATTCATTTCTGGGTCTTCAATACTATTTCACTGATCTACCTGCCTGTCACTGTACCAATACCATACTGTTTTCTATCATGATTGCTCTATAGCGCAGCTTGAGGTCAGGGATGCTGATTCCTCTAGAAGTTCTCTATTATTGAGAATATTATTCATTATCCTAGGTTTTTTGTTATTCCAGATGAATTTGAGAATTACTCTTTCTAACTCTATGAAGAATTGAGTTAGAATTTTGATGGGGATTGCATTGAATCTGTAGATTGCTTTTGTTCATTTTTACTATATTAATCCTGCCAATCCTCGAGCGCTGGAGATCTTTCCCTCTTCTGAGATCTTCTTTGATTTCTTTCTTCAGAGACTTGAAATTCTTGTCTTACAGATCTTTTACTTGTTTGGTTAGAGTCCCACCAATTTATTTTATATTGCTTGTGACTATTGTGAAGGGTGTTGTTTCCATAATTTATTTCTCACCCATTTATTCTTTGAGTATTGGAAGGTTACTGATTTATTTGAGTTAATTTTGTATCTGGTCACTTTGTTCTCTGGTGGAATTTTTGGGGTCACTTAAGTATACTGTCATATCATCTGCCAATAGTTATATTTTTACTTCTTCCTTTCCAATTTGTATCTCTCTGACCTCCTTTTGTTGTCTAATTCCTCTAGCTAGAACTTCAAGGACTATATTGAATAGATAGGGAGAGAGGGCAGCCGTGTCTAGTCCCTGATTTTGGTGGGATTGCTTCAAGTTTCTTTAGTTTGATGTTGGTTACCAGTTTGCTATATATTGCTTTTACTATGTTTAGGTATTGGCTTTGAATTCCCAGTCTTTTCAAGACTTTTAACGTGAAGTGATGTTGAATTTTGTCAGATGCTTTTTTAGCATCTAAGGAAATGACCATGTGGTGTTTTTTCTTTGAGTTTGTTTATGTAGTGGATTACATTGATGGATTTTCATATATTGAACTATCCCTGCATCCCTAGGATGATGTCTACTTGATTGTGGTGAATAATCATTTTAATGTGTTCTTGGATTTGGTTGGCAAGAATTTTATCGAGTATTTTTGCATTGATATTCATAAGGGAAATTGGTCTGAAGTTCTTTTTCTTAGTTGGATCTTTGTGCAGTTTTGGTATTAGCATAACTGTGGCATTATAGAATGAATGGGTAGTGTTCCTTCTTTTTCTATTTTGTGGAATAGTTTGAAGATTTTGTTATTAGGTCTTCTTTGAAGGTCTGAGAATTCTCCACTAAACTCATCTGTTCCTGGGCTTTTTTTGGTTGGGAGACTTTTAATGACTGCTTCTATTTATTTAGTGGTTATGGGACTGTTTAGATGGTTTATCTGATCCAGGTTTATYATCCATATTTTCCAGTTTTATTGAGTATAGGCTTTTGTAGTAGGATAGATGAATTTTTTAATTTCCTCAGTTTCTGTTGTTATATATCCCTTTTCATTTCTTTTTTTCTAGAAAATATTTATTTATTTATTTTAATTTATTTACATTTCAAGTATTATCCCCTTACCTAGTTTCCCCCTCTCCCTGAAATCCCTTATCCCATCACCCCTCCCCCTGCTTCTATGAGGGTGTTCCTCCACCCGCCTACCCACTCCCACCTCCTCACCCTTGATTCCCCTACACTGGGGCATCAGTTGAAGCTTCATAGGACCAAGGACCTCTCCCTTCACTGATGCCTGACAAGGCTGTCCTCTGCTCCACATGCAGCTGGAGCCATGTGTACTCCTTGGCTGGTAGCTTAGTCTCTGGGAACTCTGGGGGGTCTGGTTGGTTGATATTATTGTTCTTTCTATGGGGTTGAAGACCCCTTCAGTTGCTTCAGTCCTTTCTCTAACTCCTCCATTGGGAMCCTGCACTCAGTGCAATGATTAACTGAGAGCACCCAACTCTGTATTTGTAATGCTCTGGCAGGGCCTCTCTGGAGATAGCTATATCAGGCTTCTTTCAGCAAACCTTTCTTAGCATCCACAATAGTGTCATTGTTTGGTGATTATATATATGAATCTCCAGGTGGGACAGTCTCTGGATGGCCTTTCCTTTAGTCTCTGCTCTACACTTTGTTTCCTCCATATTTGGTCCCATGAATATTTTGTTCCCCCTTCTAAGAAGGATCAGTCACTGGTAAGTGGATATTAATGAGCCCAGAAGCTCTGAATACTCAAGGCACATTAGCAAATCAAAAGATTCCCAAGAAGAAGGAAGGAGAGGACCCTGGTCCTGAAAAGACTGGATCCAGTNGAGAAGAAGAAGAAGAAGAAGAAGAAGAAGAAGAAGAAGAAGAAGAAGAAGAAGAAGAAGAAGAAGAAGAAGAAGAAGAAGAAGGACCAACGCACCCACACTTTGGTCTTCCTTCTTTTGAGCTTCATGTGGTCTGTGAATTGTGTCTTGGGTATTTGGAGCTTTTGGGCTAATAATGTGATTGGGTTACCTTACTCAGGATGATATTTTCTAGGTCCATTCATTTGCCTAAGAATTTCACAAATTCATCATTTTTAATAGCTGAGTAGTACTCCCTTGTGTAAATGAACCACATTTTCTATATCCATTCCTCTGTTGAAGGACATCTGGGTTCTTTCCAGCTTCTGGCTACTATCAATAAGGCTGCTATGAACATAATGGAGCATGTGTCATTATATGTTGGAGAATCTTTTGGGTCTAAGCCCAGGAGTGGTATAGCTGGGTCCTCAGGTAATACTATGTCCAATTTTCTGAGGAACCGCCAGACTGATTTCCAGAGTGGTTGTACCAGCTTGCAATCCCAACAACAATGGAGAAATGTTCCTCTATCTCCCTTTTCATTTCTGATTTTGTTGACTGGGATACTGTCTCTGTGCATTCTGGTTAGTCTGGCTAAGAGTTTATTTATCTTGTTTATTTTCTCAAAGAAGCAGCCAGCTCCTGGTTTGGTTGATTCCTGGTATAGTTCTTTTTGTTTCTACTTGGTTGATTTTGACCCTGAGTTTGGTTTTTTCCTGCCATCTACTCCTTTTAGGTGTATCTGTTTCCTTTTATCCTAGAGCATTCAAGTGTGCTGTTAATCTGCTAGTGTATGCTCTCTCCAGTTTCTTTTTGGAGGCACTCAGAACTATGAGTTTTCCTTTAAGCAATGCTTTCATTGTGTCCCATAAATTTTGGTATGTTGTGCCTTCATTTTCATTAAATTCTAAAAAGACTTTAATTTCTTTCTTTATTTCTTCCTTGACCACAGTAGCATTGTTCAGCTTCTATGTGTACGTGGGCTTTCTGTTGTTTTTGTTACTATTGAAGACCAGCCTTAGTCAGTGGTGATCTGATTAGATGCATGGCATTATTTCAGTCTTCTTAGATCTGTTGAGGTCTGTTTTGTGACCAATTATGTGTCAATTTTGCAGAAGATACCATGAGGTGCTGAGAAGAAGGTATATTCTTTTGCTTTGGAATGAAATGTTCTATAGATATCTGTTAAATCAATTTGGTCCATAACTTCTGTTAGCTTCATCATGTCTCTGTTTAGTCTGTGTTTCCATGATCTGTTCATTGATGAGCGTGGGGTGTTGAAGTCATTCACAATTATTGTGTGAGGTGCAATGTATGCTTTGAGCTTTAGTGGAGTTTTTTTCTTAATGAATGTGGTGCTCTTGCATTTGGAGCATAGATGTTCAGGACTGAGAGTTCTTCTTGGTAGATTTTTCCTTTGATGGATGTGAAGTGTCCTTCCTTATCCTTTAGATAACTTTTGGTTGAAATTCCATTTTATCCAATATTAGAATGGCTACTCCTGCTTGTTTCTTGGGACCATTTACTTGGAAAATTGTTTTCCATACTTTAACTCTGAGGTAGTGTCTGTCTTTGACACTGAGGTTCATTTCCTGTATGCAGCAAAGTGCTGGGTCCTATTTATGTATCCAGTGTCTTAGTCTATGTCTTTTTATTTGGGGTATTAAGTCCATTGATATTAAGAATATTAAGRAATAGTGATTGTTGCTTCCTATTATTTTTGATGTTATTTTTATGTTTGTGTGGCTATCTTCTTTTGGTTTTGTTGAAAGAAGATTACTTTCTAGCTTTTTCTAGGGTATAGTTTCCCTCCTTGTGCTGGCGTTTTCCATCTATTATCCCTTATAGGGCTCGATTTGTGGAAAGATACTGTGTAAATTTGTTTTTGTCATGGAATATCTTGTTTTCTCCATCTATGGTAATTGATAGTTTTGGTGGCTATAGTAGCCTGGGCTGGCATTTGTGTTCTCTTAGGGTCTGCATAACATCTGCCCAGGATCTTCTAGCTTTCATAGTCTCTGATGAGATGTCTGGTTTAATCTGGTAGGTCCGTCTTTATATGTTACTTGTCTTTTTTCTCTTACTGCTTTTAATATTCTTTTTTTGTTTTGTTTTGTGCATTTGGTGTTTTGACTGTTATGTGACAGGAGGAATTTTTTTCTGGTCTAATCTATTTGGAGTTCTATAGGCCTCTTCTACGTTTATGGGCATCTGTTTCTTAGGGAAGTTTTTTTCTATAATTGTGTTGATCTTTACTGGCCCTTTATGTTGGCAATCTTCACTCTCTTCTATATCTATTATCCCTTAGTTTGTCATTCTCATTGTTTCCTGGATTTCCTGGATGTTTTTGGTTTAGGACCTTTTTGCATTTTGCATTTTCTTTGTCTGTCATGTCAATGTTTTCTATGGTATCTTCTGCACCTGAGATTTTGTCTTTATGTCTTCTATTCTGTTGGTGATGCTTGCATCTATGACTCCTGATCTCTTTCCTAGGTTTTCTATCTCTAATGTTGTCCCTTTGTGATTTTTTTTTTATTGTTTCTACTTCCATTTTTAGGTCCTGGATGGTTTTGTTCAATTCCTTCACCTGTTTTGTTGTGTTTTCCTTTAATTCTTTAAGGGAGTTTTGTGTTTTCACTTTATGGGCTTCAACCTGTTTAACTGTCTTCTCCTGTATTTCTTTATGTCCTTCTTAAAGTCCTCTATCATCATCATGAGTTGTGATTTTATTTTTTTATTTTTTTTGTTTTTTTATTTTCTATATTCTTTGTTTACATTCCAAATGATTTTCCCTTTCCAGGTTCCCCTGTCTGTCCCCATAAGTCCCATAAACCCTCTTCCCTCCGCCCTTTCCCCAACCAACCCCCTCCCACTTTTCTGTCCTTTTAATCCCCTACAATGTTGCATCAAGCCTTTCCAGGACCAGGGCCCTYTCCTTCCTTCTTCTTGGCAATGATTTGATATGTGASTTGTGTCTTGGGTATGCTTTTCTGGTGTGTTGGGGTATCCAGGGCTTGCTGTGGAGGGACAACTGGGTTCTAATGGTGCCAAGTAGCCTTGGTTTCTGTTGTTTATGTTCTTGCCCTTGCCTGTTGCCATCTGGGTTATCTCTGGTGTTAGCTGGTCTTGCTGTCTCTGACTATGGCTTGTCTCTCCTGCAAACCTGTATGTCAGTATTCCTGGAAGACCAGTTCTTTCTGGGRGGAATTTGGGTATGGAGAGGTGTGGCACAGGGTCAGCTCTAGTGTGCAGACAGAAACCAGAAGGATCCTGTTCTGGCTGTTCCTTGGTCCTGTGTCCTGATAGCTCTGGGCAGGTCCCTCTTGGTCCGGAAATTTGAACAGAAGTGGTGGTCTTACCTGTGCTCACAGGTGTGTCAGAATTCCTGGGAGACCGGCTTTTTTTCTAGTGGTATTTGAGTATGGGGAGCTGTGGTACAGGGTTAGTTCAGAGTGCAGATAGAAACTGGAAGGATCTTGTCCTAGGCTGCTCCTTGGTTTCTGTGTCCTGCAGGTTCCAGGTGGGTCCCTCAGAGCAGAAGTGGTGGTTGTACCTGACTCACAGGTTTGTCCTCACTCCTGGGAGTGCAGCTCTTTCCTGGTGGTATTTGGGTATGGAGCACTGTGGATCAGCTCTGGGCATTGTGGCACAGGATCAGCTTCAGGCACAGAGGAAAACAGGAAGGATCAGTATTTAACATTTTTATTACTATTTATTTATTTATGAATGCTGTAGGGGGCACATGCATGACAAAGTGTATATGTAGAAGCAATAGGACACTTGGCAGAAATCAGTTCCTTCCATTAACCCTATGGGTCCTGGGAATCCCATTCTGATCATTAGGCTTGGGTACAAGTGCTTTAATGTTTGAGCCATCTCTGTTGCTCATAATTTCCTAACATATGTTTTCTTTTCTGAAGATTAAAAGTCATTTAGATTATATCATATCTGAATTCCTTTGGGGGAGACTGTTCTGTGCCTTTCTTTTAGCTTCTGAGATTGCTAAAATTTTTGTGTGTTTCTTGGTTTTTATGTACAATACACTAAACACTGTATTTATTTTCAGTTTTTCTCTCTGTCTCTGTCTCTGTCTCTGTCTCTCTGTCTCTCTCTCTCACACACACTTGTATGCTACATTTATAGAAACTGGACTTACAACTTCAATACTATTGAATCTCTAACCATGGGCTTTTTATGGGTAGGGCTTACTACAATGTCATGCAATACACCCCTCTGCCATACTGTCTCTTACAATTACTGCCATGTACAATGTGCCCTGGTGCTAATGTCCCCATCTTCATGAGGCAGATGGGGACATGTAAATTTGAAGAGTAAGGAAATCCCCCATTCTGTCCCACTGGGAAGTTTTAGGTTGTCCTGTGTGCTTAGAATTTGCCATTTTTGTTTAACCATAGAGTCCTGGCTCTTCCATTTTGTCCTCTATGCTCTGGAAAGGTCAAATCCTATGCTGTGCCCTCTGGACTGCCTTCAAACCATCACTAGTGAACCTAGAGATACAGATTGGAGGCACAAAATCCAGGGGAAAGACAGGTCAAAGATCATAGACAGATTTCTCCTCTGACTTTTCAGTAATATAATTTACAATTAGCTTTTCATTAATACTACTGTCTTAAACTTTTTAATTGTTCAAAAATTATATAAGCAAAATATTCATTWAGATAAATGCATATTAACATTGGTATGAATAGATTTGAAAGAAGGTGCTTTAGGAAAATCAAACCTGAATTTTTCTTGTCTTCCTTTCCTTTCCTCCTCCCCCTCCCTCCCTCATTCTTTCTCTCTCTGTCTTGTATACCTGTGCCTTGTGTGGATGTGTGTTTGTGTAACTGACAGAGCTGATAAAGGTCATTAGTACCTCTATTGCATGTCAGCATCTGGTTACACAGTAAGATCACTTGCTCTGAGTTTGGGTCACCTCCCTGTTTCTGTTAGAGCAATCGTATAAGATCAGCAGTAGGAAAACAGATTGGACCTGATGACATACTTGCTCAACCCCATGCATTCATTACTTCCTGTTGCCTCTTTTTCTTTTATTAGGCCACTGAAATCAGAACCTCAGAGTTCCACTCCTAAATCAAACACTTTCTCCAAGGCCTAATTTTCAGGAKTTTGTTTAATTTTTCCTGTGTCTGACCCTTCATCTCATTCATTGATCTGGGTTTTCATAGGAACTAGTGGAGAACTGGATATCATGGACGCTTTAGTGAGTAGAAAATGTTTCTAGTGTCAGAGAAGTTACATTCACATGTTTATGCTTTACATATTTTTCTGAAATAGCAGAGGGGTGTCTTCATGCATGCACATACCATGCATCGTTCTGACGTCTTAATCTACAGTTGTCATATATAGATGACATCTATTTGATAGGCAACAACTTTCTGCAATGCTGCCTTGGATTTCATTTCCATCAGTCCTTTCCAATTCTATGGCCTGCAAAGCAKATTTGACTCAACATTGACATGAAAAATCTACCCTRCTAATGAAATCTGCCCTAGAGACTCTTGCCCCTGTTTCTTCTCAAATATACAAATACCTACAAAGGTACAGAGAATGATGCTCCTCTCTGTCCTGTCTTGTTCATGCGTTGCCACCAGGAGGCAGATAATAGATATGTGAAGTGAGTGATGGAATGGATGAATAAGGGATACAGACAGTTCTTCCTTCACATGGCAAGACACCTAATCCATCTGGTAGACAAATCATCAAGTCTAGCATGGAAGAAAGGTATTACTCATGCTTTGCCTAACAGAAGAAAATCTTTACTGAGAGACCAACAAACTCATTAAATGTTTAAGCAACAACAGAACAYTTCCTATATAGAAAATCTGGACAGGGATAACAGAAGTAAGTGGAAAAGAAAAGCCACAATTAATCTGTGAAATAGCTCGACGGAGTGTTGTAAAAAGCACTTTTCTATCATGAAGTTCATCACGCCATTATCCCATCCCCCAAATCTTGTAATTTTCAGAAAGTTTTCTTAGGTGTGTGTTTGTCAGCTGTGTTCATAAAACCATAGTGCAGCAAACTCAGTGGCCTTTTGTAGTATGAAATTATTCTTAACTGCATTATCTACAGGATAGCCATGTCTAGCTATCTTGCAATGGGCTTCAGTGAACAGAAAGAAGCCTGTAGCCTGTTCTGTTTGTTGTCTCTGCTTATTTTAGTGGTTTTTAGGGTTGATCTAAATGCCTTTTCTTTTTCTTTTTCAATTTTAAAACAGGCAAGATGACACCTACCTAGAGACTAGATGATAAAGGGTGTGACTCCTGGGTGGGAGACATAGGGGCAAGTTCACACTTTGCTCATAAATGATTTCTTTTCTGGTCTTCCTGGGCCCAAATGAGCAAGAAGTCTTTGTTTTAAAGTGTGTGTGTGTGTGTGTGTGTGTGTGTGTGTGAGAGAGAGAGGGGGGGGGAGGAGACAAACATTCTGCTTCCTGATCCACAGAGCATAGAAGATTGCCAAACACATCCTCCAGCAAAAGTAAGAAG
>BDUI01016538.1:39565-50544 GCA_002335545.1 Apodemus speciosus
AAACCTTGAACTTGAAACCATCCTGTGGTAGCTTTTCTAGTAGCTGGGGTAATAGGCATGTATTCCTAGTCATTTGTTTACTTTATTCCCAATCATGCTGTAATTTGTTTATCTCATTGTGTATATATACTACAAAGATTACTCTAAGATCAATAATCATGATGTATATTATATGTATTAAAGTGTGACTTCTTCATCTTTACCGAGGACAGATTATAGTGCAATAGAGCAGGCAGTCCCTGCTAAAATCAATATTCTTCCTTCTCTATGTTCAGTGAATTTTTTAATAAACTTACCCTAATTTAATATATTAATTTCTTGAGCATTTCCCTACATATGTTGGCTGCCACATCAGATGGTGATATAACTTATTCTTTAGTGTCATCTGTTAAAGAAACTCAGAAAAACAGGCATGTTGGTATATACATGCAATCCCAATACTCAAGAGAGTTGAGCCAGAGGATCTTAAGTTTGATGTCAGCTTTGTCTATATAGCAAGTTTGAATGCAAATTGGCCTACATAGTGAGGTCCTGTCACAAGCAAATAAACAAACAAAAACCTAAAAATGTGAAGAAAAAATGAAGAAAAGGAAAAAGGAAGAAAGTCGACCTACACAGTTTATATTATTTTATTTCTGCAAATTCTAATGTTCTTTTGTGCATGTATACATGAGTGTGTGCCTCTGTTTGTTTGTGTGTGTGTGTATGTGATTGTGTGTGTGTGTACATGCRCATGCCTGTGCATGTGTGTGTATATGACATGGAATGTGTGTGAAGTTCAGAGAATACCTTGTGCGTGTTGGTTTTCTCCTTTAACAATGTGAGCTCAAGAGATTGGATTTAAGTCATTAAGATTGGGGGTTAATGTGCCTTTATTTACTGAGCCATCTTGGTGGCTGTGCTTTTTTACCCAAAGATCTCAGAATTGTCCATTTTGTTTGAATAGTTTGCTGTAAACATTCTGTGGAGATAAAAGTGTGATGACAAATTCTTTTAATTTTACTTTATCTGAGAATATCTTTTATGGAGTTTTATTCATCCATAAAAGACAATGAAATTACATTTTTTTTCACAGAAATGCATGAAAATAGAGGTCTTCAAGTTAATCACATCAGCCACATTCAAAATAAATATCTCTAGTTTCTCTCATTTCTGGATCTTTCATATTTATTAATATACAAAATGTTCTCATGCCACATGAAAACCAAAAGGACCCTGTGGGAAGAAAGAAAAGCAGTGGGAGTGGGAGGAAAGTACAGGGGAGTGGGGGGGGGGCAGGAGAAAGATATGGAGTACAAAAATAGAAAAATCACTTGTATAAATTAACTGTTTTATCTGGAAATACACTGGAAGTGTCCTTTCTACTGTCTAGTGTTCACAGTGGCAGAAGAAATGGAATATTGTAGAATACTCTATTCTGGATTTATAATGGGCACTGTAAAAGGTCTCGAACTCTCAGTAACTGTGATCACCTACATAAGATATGGTCAAGATTGAGTCTATCAGGATTCCCTCATGTAGGTTGAAAGTATTGAAGTTGTATTGTTAGTTAATGTTTGCCAAGGAGATGAGCTTACAAAGGCTCAGAATTCTCTGAGGACCTATAAATGGTTGGTTGCTGGGGAACAGAGAGAATCTTTCTTGAGTGGGGCAGCCACTGAAAAATTGCCCATGTTCCCATAAGTGACTCCTTATCGAGGCTTTAAGTGGAAACTTATGGTTTCTTTAGAAAGTCACTTGTATCGGGTGGTGTTTTGTTAAACCAGACATGTGAAGGAATGCTTTCCTAAAGTGAACACAGGTTAAAAGATGTTTTGCTAAAGCAGACATATAAAACAAAATGCCTTGCTTAAATAGACACAGGTGAAAACTTGTTTTACTAAAGCAAACACATGAAAGGACATATGATGTTAAGAAGGACCCAACAGACAGTAGAAGATGCTAGATGATATTAATATGTCTTGCCATTACTTTTTTCTTTTTTTTATTAGATCTTTCCTTTACTTACATTTCAAATGTTATCTCCTTTCCTGGTTTCTCCACCTTAATGGTCAATGATTGCTGTAAGGTCATAGAAAGAAATGTGCCTGATATAGCTGTCTCCTGAGAGGCCCTGCCAGAGCCTGACCAATACAAATGTGGATATTCACAGCCAACCATTGGGCTGAGCATGGGAACTCCAATAGAGGAGTTAGGGAAAGGACTGAAGGAGCTGAAGGGGTTTGTAACCCCATGGGAAGAACAACCAGACCCCCCAGAGCTCCTAGGGACTAAACCATCAACCAAAGGTTGATGGAGAGACCCATGGCTCCAGGTGCTTATGTAGCAGAAGATGGCCTTATCTGGCATCAATGGGAGGGGAGACCCTTGGTCCTGTGGAGGCTTGATATCCCAGTGTAGGGGAATGCTAGGGTGGGAATACAGGAATGGGTGACTGGGCGCAGGTGCACCCTCATAGAAGCAGAGGGATGGGGAATGGGATATCAGGTTTGTGGAGTGGAAACCATGAAAGGGGATAACATTTGATATGTAAATAAATATAATATCCAATAAAAAATAAACCTTAAATAATTAGGAGGAAAAAAAGTATAAGTAAGAAACACACCTTATTGGCAGAGTAATGTGTCAGCCCTTCATGGAGTTTTGCTAAGACTGAGGCAAGAACCATAGAGGACACTTGATGTTTAAAAAATATGAATAGTACTTAATGGACAGTGAAGGCAGGCTTAAATAGCTAGCTTTGCCATACTTCCTTGGTCTCCCATTTTGATCTTCACTGAGAACTTCTGGTGCAATGCTGGTCTTGGTGGCTCTTGCTGACTTCTGACGATTTGGCTGAAGTCTGGCTGTTTCTGGTGGTTCGTGACACCAAAGCTGATTCATGTTTGCTATCCTGACACTACTAAACAAGCATGCTGATATATATCTGACAACACAGATTAGATTTACTCCAAAAAACTACATCTAAACAGCTCCATTTCCCCCATATCCTAGTATCTTTTCTTTCCCACTACCTCTACTGGGTAATGGGCTAAAAGAGAGATTATACATTTAAAAACCCTTAATAAAAATAAAATTTTAAGAAGTTAAGCCTACAAAGTTCCTTTAAGTAACCCTAATAAAATGTATTATTTCATATATACAATAACTGAACATAGAAAGAGGACTAATAATTAAGAAGAAAAAAAGAATAAAAGAGTAGTTGGGACTACAAGAAAGATAAATAGGAAGTGAAAATGATTAAAAGACATTGAAATACATGACATAATAAAACATGCTAGATACTGTATATAATTAATATGTACTAATAGAAAGATAAAAAGTAAAAAAAAAAATACCAACAACATTAACGTGTCAGATTTATTCAGACAAATCAAATACAAATAAATAAGATTTTAAGAAGCTGGCTGTTTAAATAAAATGAGTGAGATAGAAAGATCTCCCATGCTAGGTAGGATTAACATAGTGCAAATGGCCATCTTACCAAAAGCAATCAACAAATTCAATGTGATCCTCATCAAAGTTCCAACACAATTCTTTGCAGATCTTGAATTTTATATGGTAAATCAAAACACCAGAATAATTAAAATAACCCTGTACAGTAAAAGAACTTCAGAGGTAGGGAGGTATCACTATTTCTGATCTTAAACTACCTCTCACATATATGTGCACAGAGGAGATATCTGCAAGGTGATTTACAACAAAGTTTTAAACAGCCTACATCACATCTGGAAGGAACTGACTAGTGTTTTACTATGTAGCTAAAACAAAGACATGGAAACATTTTATATTAATTTACTTCTAAGGTGTATTTCACAGTGAAAAGCTATATTTATGACTGAGTGACATATACTAGTATTTCTGATACCCAATAATGTTATGGAAATTCATATTTACATTCTCATAATGTATCAATTTTCTGAAAGAAACAAATGAGACTCATACCAGTCTCTAAGAAATAGAACTAACTGGAAGCTATGGAATCAGAAATAATGAAGTTTTTTTTTTTATTTCCCATGTTTTCATTTCTTTTAGACCTTGATTTTTAAGTTTATGCCATCTATGTTAAAGCATTAATATTTAATTTCAAAAGAGAATAGTTGAAGTAGTAGTAATAGACATTTTTAACAAAGGCTGTGAAGGTTAACAATTGATCTAGATAATAGTACTCCACATCGTCCATCTTACAGTATACCCAAAGCCAAAAACTTCCCTCTTCCGGTTTTCTGGCATTACCTTGTCCTTCAGTTTCCTTTGGGTACAAAATGGGATATTTTTAAGAACTAAAGTTAAATCATTAAAAATGATTGGAACTCATTACAAATAAAACCCAATTTAAAATTTTATCTGAAAACTACACAAAAAGTCTTTGCTTTATAGAAAATAGGATGGAATCATAGACCCTTAACTTAGGATTAATAATTCATTTTTATATCGGAACCTATCTTTAATGTATAGGATGGGAATGAAAGCATTCCAGCAGACCTTTCTAGCTCAATTAGAATTCCCTTTGGGAAGCAGATAAAAATTGTATAAAGTAGAACAAGGCTTTTATATATAGTATCCGTCCTTCCAAATTCATTACCATGTCATTAAGAAGAATCAGCTCTTAGATTTCAACTCTTTTTTTCAGAAATGCAATTTAATTTGCATTCTAAATTGTTCTGTTTGCTGGTGTGCAATCTGGGTTTCATTAAACCATAGAAAAGGTAATTACATGAGGCTTTAAAAGGTTTGGTTTGGGTTGTAAGCTTAGCTTTTAAAGGCTGAACCATTGTTTGATCATGCTCCAGTTCGTATACAGATAATGCAAATTAAACTTATTTTATTTTGTTTTAGGTTACAAGGATGAGGGCAGGCCTGAGTAATAGGAAATGGGTGTGATCAGGGTGCTGCATGATATGAAATTCCCAAGAATCAATGAATTTTATCATGCTAAAAAGGTGTGGTTTTATTTTTAGTGTTGGAAATAGTCTTCTACATAACATGATGTGCCTCTAAATTAGAAAATTTCCAAATGCGAATGTTTTCTACTTGATATCAATAAGATCACTGCCTTTAAGACATATGCTTGGTGTGATCTTGACTAAACAAAATATCACAGATGAATGATTTCAGAATTCTTGAGGTTTGAACAATGCAAAGTAAGAGGATTTAACTAGCTGAGGCAGGCAAGAGACAGTAAGCCTGTCAGGAATCAATTGTGCTGAACACAAGTTTAGGATCTTGCTTAACTGCTTGGTACAAATGGACTAGTGTATTCGAACTTTCAAGTCAGCCACTTGGACGATTAATAATTTAGTGTTAACTTCCACATAAGTAATTAGGATGAATTATTTTAGCTTGGTCTAAGTGTTTTTCTATTTTTAAACTTAGTGGCTCCTTCTTTTAATTTCCTTAATGTTTATCAATCATTTGTTTACTATGGAAAAACACAAAATTCTTATCCAAAGTGGCCACATTCTAAAAATAGCTTGTACTTCTTAATGTGTTTCACTCCCAAATGCTTCCCTTGGAAGTCTGAGCAAACTTTTCATTTTTATTCTGAAGATTTAATTTTTGCAATGTGGCTTTTCTTCTCCCTAAAAATTGATCAAGAATCTCACACATCTGTATGGTGAGGTTGAGGCATTTCACACCACCTACTACTATATATCTTATTCCTGCAACTGATACTCTTATTGTCAATTGAACCATATTTATATTAAGCAACACCAGATACCCCATTAAAACATAATAAATACAAACATTCTTCAACACAACTGCATATACTATCATTCTTCTCCACAACCATGCTAGCCTATTTAAAGTAGTATACCAGGTGTAAAATATATCTAATATAAAATTACCATATAAATAGCAAATTGAATGGACTATAAATTTCATGATTTTAGATCTCATAAAAAGCGCTAGCCATTTTCCCCTGACATTTTCACTCATTTTATTTCATCAAGATATATTATGATGTAAGATGATAACTGTATGGTATTGATACAGAAACAGATTGATGAATGGAATTGAATCGAAGATCCAGAAATAAACCCACACACCTTTTAACACTTGACTTTTTATAATGAAGCCAAATCCATACAGTGAATAAAAGAAAGCATCTTCAACAAGTGATGCTTGTCTAACTAGATGTCTGCATGTAGAAGAACGCAAAGAAATCCATATTCGTCACTGCACAAAACTCAAGTCTAAGTGGATCAAAGAACTCAATGTAAAAGCTGATACACTGAATGTAGTAAGAGAAAGAATGAAATAGCCTTGAAGGTATTTGGAGAGGAGACAACTTCCTGAAGAGGAAATCAATAGCTCAGGCACAAGATCAACAATTAATAAATGAGACATCATAAAAAGGAAAAGGTTTTGAAATGCAAAGGACACTGTAAATAGGACAAAATGGCAAACTACAGATTAGGAAAAGATCTTCACCAACCCTAAACCCAACAAAGGCCTAATATCCAAAATGTATTAAAAAAATGCAAGAAGTTAGACACCAACAAATTAAAGAACCATATTAGAAATGGGGCACAGAGCTAAACAGAGAATTCTCAACAAAGGAATCTTGAATGGCTGAAAAAAAAAAGCACTTAAACTGCTTAGTCATCATGGAAAACATAAGCCCGAGTGTCTATCTTACACCTATCCAGTTGGCGAAGATAAAAATCTCAAGTGATAGCACATGCTCTAGAGAATGTGGAGCAAGGGGAATACTCCTCCATTTCTGGTAGGATTGCAAGCTTTTACAACTATTCYGAAAATCAATCTAGTGGTTTCTCAGAGAATTGGAAGTAGTTTTACCTGAAGACCCAGCTATACAGGTACTGGTGCATATACCCAAACCTCACTATACCACAAGGACACATGCCCTACTATGTTCCTAGCACGTTTAGTCAGAATAGTCAGAAATTGGAAACAACACATGTGTCCCTGAAATACAAAAAATAAAATTGATACAGAAAATGTGGTTCACTAACACAATGTAATATTATTCAGCTATAAAAAGCACAGACATCATACATTTTCCAGGCAAGTGGATGGAGCTAGAAAATACCATCCTAAATAAGGTAATCATCCTAAATAAGGTCATCAGGGAAATGCAAATCAAAAAAAAAAACCTGAGATTTCACCTCACACCAGTCAGAATGGCTAAGATTAAAAACTCAGGAGACAGCAGGTGTGGTGAGGATGTGGAGAAAGAGGAACACTCCTCTACTGCTGGTGGGATTGCAAGATGGTACAACCACTCTGGAAATCAGTCTGGCGGTTCCTCAGAAAACTGGGCATGACGTTTCCAGAGGACCCTGTTATATCACTCCTGGGCTTATTATACCCAGAGGATTCCCCAGCATACAATAAGGACACATGTTCCACTATGTTCATAGCAGCCTAATTTATAATAGGCAGAATCTGGAAAGAACCCAGATGTCCCTCAATGGAGGAATGGATACAGAAAATGTAATATATTTACACAATGGAATACTACTCAGCAATTAACCCAATCACAAAAGAATACACATGGAATGCAGTCACTGATAAGTGGATATTAATTAGCCCAGAATCTCTGAATACTCAAGACATAATTAACCTATCAAATGATTCCCAAGAAGAAGGAAGGAGAGGGCCCCAGTCCTGGAAAGTCTTGATGCAGCATTGTAGGGGAGTGCCACGACAGAGAAATGGGAGGGGTGATTGGGGAATGGGCAGAGGGAAGATAGCTTATGGGACTAATGGGGAGGGGGGAGCCAGGAAAGGGGAAAGCATTTGAAATGTAAACAAAGAATATAGAATTTTTAAAAAAAAAAAAAAGGAAAGAAAAAAATATTTAAACTAAAAAAAAAAATCTCCTGTTGGGACGAAACAGGAGAGAGTTCCAGAGGGCCTGGAGAATGAATGGAAATCTGAAGCTACCAGGGGTTTGGAGGTGAGAAGAAGCTTTAGGGACTCCAATAGACCTGAGATGGGAGAGGCTCTCTGGATTCAATGTCAGTGACCTTAGGCAAGATACTTAACAGTGGAGAGATGAAACCTGAAGTGGCAACCTCCTGTAGCTAGTCAGAACCCCAAGTGGAGAAATAAAACCACCAACCCACCCACAAAATTTTCGACCCCAAATTTGATCCGTCCAAAAGAAATGCAGGGACAAAAATAGTGCACAGAGTGAAGGAATGGCCAACCAATAACCATCCATACTTGAGACACCCCATGGGGAAGCACCAGGCACTGACATTATTCTTACTCTGTTATGATTACAGAGAGGAGCCTAGCAAAACTATCTTCTGAGAGACTCTACTCATCTGACTAAAACAGATGCAGATACCCAGTCAACCACTGGGTAGAGGTTGAGACTGAGACACCAACCAAAGAACATACAGGGACTTGAAGGAGGCCCCTGACACATGTAGTAGACATGCAGCTCAGTCTCCATTTGGATCCCCAAGAACTGGAACAGAAGCCCTCCTTAAAGCTGTAGCCTGACTATTTTATCCATTCCCCATCAGGGCTACCTTGTCTGGAATAAATTAGAGAGGATGTGTCTACCCTGGCAGAGACTTGATCCTCATGAGTTGAGGGATATCCGTGGGTGGGTGCCCACTCTCTGAGTGGAGAAGGAGATAGGGTATAGAGGGAGGGTCTTTCGGAGGGAGGACCAGGAGAAAATCCATTTAAAAACATATTTGCCTAAAAGATAGCTTCTACACACAATTACTCAGTCTGAAGTGGGGATAAATATAGGAAAACCTACAAATTTCTGTTTTTTTTTTTTTTTTTTTATCACTTCTTTCATTGTGGCCTTAAGGAACATTGCAAAGGAATGAATACTGAAAAGCCACTATTCAAAGACAACCCCGGCTTTTGAGCTAGATGTAGTCAGCACTTCTGGCTTAAAGTTACTTTCCAAAGTGAAGTCAAGGAATTAAAGAAAGAAAAAAAAATCCACCCTCATAACCACACTTAAAGTTCTTAAATACACTGTGTAAGCCTTCAAGTGCCCTCACAATTTCTTGGTTTCTCCAAGTATTTGGAAAAATCCATATTATCCCCTAATCCTCTCAAATGACTCAAAATACATTGACATCATTCAAAAAGCAATTTCAAGCTGAAGAACCACACTGTCCTTATATTAACAGTCTGAATAATATAAAATCTAAATGACTTGAGCATTCACTAATGTTTATGCCCATAGTTTTCCAAAAGAATATACTTGAGAAGCTAGTGGTTAGTAGGTTCCTAACAAACCATCACTCTCTGAATACGATCCAAATTTGAGAATCTAAAAAAGAAGATAGTTTTACATAAATTTCTGAGCCTTGGTCAGTGAAAAGGTAGACTAATGCAATTGTAAAAGGAGGGAAATATAACTCGATATTCTAAGGTAGAGTTAATTTTGACTGCTTACACATTTTGTGACTGAGCCCTCATCTTTCTGATCTGTTAGACCGAGATAATAATGTTGGAAACTATTTCATAGAACTGCTATGAAGATTAATTTTAGTAATACATTTCAAGTAAAAGCAACCAGTTCAGAATAACTTGTTTGGAGTAAACTTTTGTTCATAATGGTTTTCCCTAGAGTCACATAAAATTCTAGCATGTGCTCTATTTGTTATGTCACTTGACAAATCCAGGAACTCTATATGATCCCAACTCAGCACAGAGCCGTGATGCATATGCAGTAATTTCCAAACTTACTTGTCAGATACATAACAACTAGAATGGTGAAGCAGATTGAGAGCAAGGATGCTTTTCAGGAAGCCATGAATTCTGCACTTGAACTCTTTTCCTTGTGTTGTGAGCCTTGCAAAATGATCTGTCATTCATTCTTTTCTGAAAAAAAAAGGTATTCCTGTCCTATACTCATGTGTTAGTTTTTGTTTTATCTTATTATATTTTATTGTATTATTGTTCTTTACAAGCCTATTTGTTTTTTATGAGAGAGAGAGAAAGGGAGTTGATCCAGACAAGGGGGAGGTACAGAGGAATTAGAAGGAGGAGAGGGAGGGGTAACCATAAGTAAGATACATTATGTGAGAAAAAAAATCTATTTTCAATAAAAAGAAAATTAATTAACTTAAGAATACTACCTGAATTATTGATAGGGATCAAAATATRACTGCATTTTGTGGAGAAAATAATAAAGAAAAGCTTGAGGTAAAGATTAATGAATTTACCTAATCAAGTTCTAGAAAGTATGATTAGTTGTTAGCTGCTGCAAATTCATAATCTTTATATTTATGGAGTGTTTGGAGCATGGATTTTCTATATCCCCTTGCATTCTGATTGACAGTGATGGTCAAATTTTACCCTAAGGATTGTATCAGGGTCTTTTAAAAAATATTTTAATGCCAATAAATTATGAGTATGTTACTAAAAATACCAGAATCTGAAATTCATTTCATTTTCTCATTCATTCACTCATTCATTCACACATTCATTCATTTTACATCCCACTCACTGTCCTTATCACACTGTTCTTCCCACATCCCCTTATCCTCTCCGAGGATGAGGGCACCCTAGGTATCCCTTCTCCCTGGCACATCAAGTCTCTCCAGGGCTAATTGTATCCTCTCCCACTGAGGCCAGACAAGGAAGCACAGATAGAAAAACATATCCCATGGACAGGCAACACCTTTAGAGATAGCCCCTGCTCCAGTTGTTTGGAACCCACATACAGACCAAACTGCACATTTATTATGTATGTGCTGGAAGGCGTGGGTCCAGCCAATGCATGCTCTTTGGGCTCGCCAATACCCCAAAGAGTCCAGGTTAGTTGATTCTCTTGTTCTTCCTATGGAGCTCCTATCCCCTTATGGGCCTCAATCTTTCCTCCTATTCCTCTATAAGAGTCCCCAAGCTCCATCCACTGTTTTTTTTCTTTTTTTTCTTTTCTATATTCTTTAATTACATTCTGAATGCTTTCCCCTTTCCCAGTTCCCCCCTCACCATATGTCCCAGAAGTCCCCTTCCCTCTGCCC
>BDUI01016540.1:1835-12898 GCA_002335545.1 Apodemus speciosus
GAACACTCCTCCATTGCTGGTGGGACTGCAAGCTGGTACAACCACTCTGGAAATCAATTTGGAGTTTCCTCAGAAAATTGGGAATAGATACACCTGAAGATCCAGCTATACCATTCCTGGGCAGATAATCTAATAGATGCCCAACCATGCTACAGGGGTACGTGGTCCACTATGTTCATAGCAGCCCTATTTATGATAGGTAAAAGCTGGAAACAACCCAGATCACCCAGAACAGAAGAATGAGTTCAGAAAATGTGGTAAATTTACACAACAGAATACTATTAAGCTGTTAAGAATGAGGACATCATGAATTCTATTGGCAAACGGATGGAACTAGACAATATCCTGAGTAAGGTAACTCAGATTCATATTGTTACATCTGATCTTTTTATAGTGACCCAGATTATCTAGATGTTTTGTGCCAGCAGGTTTTAGATTTAGTATATCATTTGACTGAGATGTCCACTTGTTTTATCTTTTCTTCAATGCCTGAGATTCTTTCTTCCATCTCTTACATTCTGTTAGTGAGGCTTGCCTCTAACATTCCTGTCGAAATTATTAAATTTTTCATTTTCATATTTCTCTCAGGTTAGGTTTTCTTTATTGCTTCTATTTCCACTTTTATGTGTTGAACTGTTTTATTCACTTTCTTTAATGTATTTTTATACTTTCTTGGTTTTTGGAAGTGATTCATTAAAGCAAATTTTAGGTCTGTTTTTGTGTTTCAGCTTCATTGCAACACTCAGGGTTTGCTTTGGTAGGGTTGCTGGGYTCTAGCAGGGACATATTGTCCTGGCTGTTATTGTGTTTTTACACATGTGTCTATGAAGTTAGGTTTGGGAATATTGGCACAGGGGGAGCAAGAGAGGGGCAGGATTTCTTGGTACTGATATCTGCTCTTGTCTTCATTGGGTGGGTGTTTTGTTCATTAGTTACCTTCTATGGGAGCAGACCCATAGGGATTATAATGGACTAGATGTAGAGACAGAGAGTATCCATGGCAGACGGGAAAGCAGGGTTTCCCAGCAGGATCTTCCCACTTCCATGGGAATAGGGTCAGATAATAAGAAGTCACAGCAAAAGGTTTGCAATAGAGGTGAATGAAAATGCTTAATTGGATTTTAAGCCATGGACAGAGATGGATCTACCTGATTCACTGGCTAAAGTGGCTGTTTTGGTACTAGAGAATGCCTGTTTGAGTTAAGATCTGGGATAAAGCAATGTGTACTGGGTTGGAAGTTGGTAGGGGAAGATCTGTGTGATCCACTGGAGATGGGGACAGGGGAAAGGGACTCTACAGCAGCTATTTTGCTGCAGAACAGCTGGGTATGAGACTAGGGGATTTGATTTGGAGATGCTGAGGGAGAGATGAAAATCTGCAGTTAGCCTACCTGCTTCCCTGGCCAGAATCTACTTTTAATATCCCTGATGCTATGATTAGGAACAAATTTTGAAATGTCTTGGCACTGAAAATAATTCAAGCCTGTGCACTTACTTAATTCTTTTTTTATTATTATTTTTTATTGGATATATTCTTTATTTACATTTCATTTCTTAAGTCCATTTTTTAATTTATGTGTCTCTGTGTAAGTGCCTATACCCATAGTTATCAGAAGACATTGTCAGATTTCCTGGAGATGGCTGTTATAAGCTATTAACAACATTTATATGGATGCTAGGAATTAACTGCTGAGCCATATGCTTAGCTCCTGAAATCTTTTTTTTTAAAACAAACTTATTCAGTCCCATTCTATTAACTGTGATTTGTAGAATTAATTCCAAACTTGTTGAATACCACATTTAGCTCATTTACATTGTTTTATTTTTTCATTGTTGTTTGTTTATGCTTTTGTAGTCAGTAAAGAATATGCAGTGTACTGAAATTAAACAAGCACTCTAAAATAAACTACATGAATACAAGTATCTTCTATTTATACTAAAAGACATAATTCAAAAACACAAAGAAAATTAAGATTTAAACCCGTTTTTAATTTTGTATTTAATTTTTTCATGTAATACATTTTGATCATGTTTTGCCCTCCACCAACTCCTCCCTAACTCCATACACACCCAACTTTATGTTCTTTCTCCCCCCCCCTCTTTCTCTCTCTCCTCTTTCTCTCCACAAAACAACAACAGCAACAAAAACGAAACAAAAATAGAAACAAACTAATAAAAAGTACCAGAACAAAATAAAACAGTGCCTTCCTAATAGATTTCATTTTGTGTTAACTATTCCTGCACTCCTGCTCTGGAGTATGGTTGATAGCCATTGATACTCCATTTAAGAAAACAAATATGCCTTTTCCCAGCAGATATTAATTGTAAAAAGCTTCTTAGAGGTAGGATTTGTGTTCATTTCTGTTTCTCAATGCTAGAATTTTGTCTGATTTGAACCTGTGCTTGAACTTGTGCTGAACTTGTGTGTGTTGTCATTCTCTGCAAGTTCATATATGTATCATTCCTGATGTGTCTGGAAGACAGTTTTCTTAGAATCAGCTGTCAGTCAGGCTCTTATTTCTCCTTCCTCTTCCACACAGATCCCTGAGCCTTAAGGAAAGGGCTTTGATAATGGTATCTCATTTGGAACTGAGTTTTTTCCCTGATTCTCTCTCATACTCTCTGCACACTGTGCACTTGTGCACTCTATATTAATACCTATATACTGCAAGAAGAAGCTTCTCTGATTAGTGTTGAGAGAGGCACTAATCTGTAGACGTAAAATTATGCCATTAGGTTAATTTAACTGACTCTCTTCCTTACTGTTACAGAATAACAGTAGTAGATTTCACCCCTAAGCCCATGATCTATCTAGTTTCAGGTCCTTGACCACTTTATCAGTGTCAACTAAGGGTTTCATTTCATATGTGGGTCTTAAATCTGAACAACAAAGTAATTGTTACTGCCATAACATGTGTCACTAAGTATCTCTTGCAAGCAGGTCACTATTGTATATCACAGCATTTGTAGCTAGGTAATATTTATGATTGATTTTTCTCCTTTGATAGGATGCAAAGTACCTTCCATAATTATGAATGTAAGTCAGTAGGGATRAAACTGCTACYGGGGACCCATCTTGACTTCTCTGTATCTTCAGCAATAGAACATTACCACCAGGTTTTAGGGAGTGACTAGTCCTTTTGGCCATATCCTGTGATGTTTGAGAGGGCCTTTGGGAGTCCTTTGACCAATAATTCAACATGTTACATCCCATTTCTGGCACTGGAGGTTTTGTTTAGTGGCATAAAATGTCTAGTTGGGATATTATTTTCCTTATTATATGAAAACACCATTTAAATCGCTTTCATATATGTATATTTTTAGGAAGCTTCTATAGTTGTAGGTTTCCATATGGGTTTTCAAAAGACCTTTGTGTTAGTTGTCCCTTCCCATGACTCCTCCTCTAGCCTATTTTTCTACCCCCTTTACCATTTATTCCTCCTATTCTAGTTTCCCCCTTACATTTTATAACACTACGTTCTATTTTCTCTACCTTGGAAAATTCCTTCCTTCCCAGGATACTTATATGTCTAACATTTGTAGTTATTTGGATTGGAGCACACATGCTAAAACGTTAAAAGCTAATATCCACAAATAAGAGAAAACATGCAATATTTGTTTTTAGTGGTTTGGATTAGATCACTCAGGATGGCTGATTCTAGCTCTACCGATTTCTCTGAATTTTCATAATTTTATCTTATCATTGTATAAATGTACTGTATTTTTTTATTACATCAATTTGGTGGACATTTGGGCTGTTTCAAATATCTGGCTATTATGACTAGATCAGCAATGAACATGTATAAGCAAGTATCTCTGTAGTAAGATGTAGAGTCCTTTGGGTATATGCACAAGAGTAGTATAGTTGGAATTTGAGGCAGATAAATTTTAAGCTTTTATATGAGCCTCCACACTGGTTTCCATAATTATCACTAAGCATGCTGCTATTTTATGTGTGTGTATCAATGGCTGTACATATGTACATACATGGTACCCTCAGAGGCCAGAAGAAGGAACCAGATCTCCTGGAACTGGAGTTATGTGTTATTTAATGTCACACAGTGTAGGGCTTAGAAAACAAACCTGCGTGGTTCTTTAGCAAGAGTAGCAGGTACTTTTAATAACTGTGTCATCTCTTCAGCTTCACTTTTTTCTTTACTCTTTTGTCATTTACAGTGTGAAATAATTCTTTTACTGTGGGGTTCCTTTGGCTTTCCACCTCACCCAATACTATGTCAAAAACAAAACATGGTTTGTGAATTTGGAATTTTTTACACTAAAATTGCGCAGTAGACTGTATGATAACAAAACAATTGATAAGATTATTTTAAGTATTTCATCTAAGAGCTCTCCCTTTGAGTCCTGAGAGTCTCTCACCTCCCAGGTCTCCGGAGGGTCCCCCCCAACCTCCTATCTCCTGAGGTTGCCCATTTCCCTTCTTTCTGCTGGCTGTCAGGGCCTCAGTTCTTTTCCCTCACCCAATACCAGATCAGGTTTCACTCTCTCCCCCTCTCCCACCCCACCCTGTCCAATTTCGCTCTCAGGTCCCTCTCTCCCTCCCCACTTGTGATTGCTTTCTTCTCTCTCCCAAGTGGGACTGAGGCATCCTCACTTGAGCTGTTCAACTTGACCTTTTTGAGTTCTATGGACTGTATCTTGAGTTTTCTGTACTTTTTTTGGGCTAATATCCACTTGTTAGTGAATAGATACCATGCATGTCTTTTGGGGTCTGGGTTTCTTCACTCAGGATGATATTTCCTACTTCCATCCATTTCCCTGCAAACCTCAGGATGTCCTTGTTCTTAAGAGCTGAGTATGTGTAAATGAACCACATTTTCTGAATCCATTCTTCTGTCCTGGGACATCTGGGTTTTTTTTTTTTTCCAGCTTCTGATTGTCAAAAATAAGGCTTCTTTGAACATAGTGGAGGATGTGCCCCTGTAGCATAGTGGGGGTATGTTTTGGGCATATTCCCAAGAGTGGTATAGCTTTCAGGTAGATATGTTTCCAATTTTCTGAGGAACCTCCAGATTGATTTCCAGAGTGGTTGTACCAGTTTGCAATCCTACCAGCAATGGAGAAATGTTCCTCTTTTTCCACATCCTCTCCAACATGTGCTGTCACCTGAAGTTTTGATCTTAGTCATTCTGATCAGTGTAAGGTGGAATCTCAGAGTCATTTTAACTTGCATTTCTCTGATCACTAAGGACTTTGAACATTTCTTTAGGTGCTTCTCAGCCATTCGAGATTCCTCTGTTGTGAATTCTGTTTAGTTCTATATCATTGCATTCTTCTTCTTGTTCTTCTTGTTCTTGTTCTTCTTGTTCTTCTTGTTCTTGTTCTTCTTGTTCTTCTTGTTCTTGTTCTTTTCTTCTTCTTCTTCTTCTTCTTCTTCTTCTTCTTCTTCTTCTTCTTCTTCTTCTTCTTCACAGTTAGCTTCTTGAGTTCTTTATATATTTTTGATATTAGCTCTATATCAGATGTGGGGCTAGTGAAGATTTTTTCCCATCTGTAGGTTGCTGATTTGTCTTATTGACTATGTCCTTTGTTTTATAGAAGCTTTCCAGTTTCATGAGGTCCCATTTATCAATTCTTGATCTTAGAGCCTGAGCCATGGGACTTCTGTTTAAGAAATTTCCCCCCTGTGCCAATGAGTTCAGGGCTCTTCCCTACTTTCTCATCTATTAGATTTAGTCTATCTGGTTTTATGTTGAGTACCATGATCCACTTGGACTTGAACTTTGGGCAAGGTGACAAATATGGGTCTATTTTAATACAGTTAGACCAGTACCATTTATTGAAGATGTTTTATATTTTCCATTGTATATTTTTGGGCCGGACAATGGTGAGAGGGAACTTATAGAGCCTACCTCTAGCAGGAAGACAGGGCATCAAGTGAGGGAGGGGTTTGTCATCCCACAGTCAAAACTCTGACCCATAATTGTTCCTGTCTGAAAGAACTGCAGGGATGGAAATGGAGAGGAGCCTGAGGAAAAGAAGGTCCAGTGACATCCCCAGCTCAAGGGGAGGCCCAAGGCCTGACACTATTATTGAGGCTATGGAGCACTCACATAAAGGGACGTATCATGACTGTCCTCTGGAAGACCCAACAAGCAGCTGAAAGAGTCAGATGCAGATACTTATGCCCAACCAATGGACAGAAGTTGCTGACTCCTGTGGTTGAATTAGGGAAAGGCTGGAAGAAGCTGAGGAGGAGGGCAACCCCATAGGATGGCCAGCAATCTCAGTTAACCTGGCCCCCTGATATCTCTCAAATAGTGGACCACCAAATGGGCACCGTACACCAGCTGATATGAGGCCCCCAATACATATACAGCAGATGACTGCTGGGTCTGGGTTCACCTAACCCTCAAGACACTGGAGGTCCCAGGTAGTTTAGAGGTCTGGTTGAGTGGGGGTAGGGGTGGGGACAACCTCATGGAGATATTGGGTAGGAAGGAAGTATGGGCTGTGGAACAGAGGGGGAATAAAATCTGGAGTGTAAAGGGGAAAGCATTCAGAATGTAATCAAAGAATATAGAAAATAAAAAAATATAAAAAAAAATAAATAATGACAAAAAAGATTATTTGAAGCAAAATAATCTATAGATTATTTATATATTATATTATTTATATATTATATTATACTATATATTATATATATGTTATATATTATATTATATATATTATTTATATATTATATTATATTATTTATATATTATATATTTATAGATAATAGAGGTCTGGTTGGGTGGGGGTGGGGGTGGGGACAACCTTATGGAGATATTGGGTAGGAAGGAGGTATGGGCTGTGGACAGAGGGGGAATAAAATCTGGAGTGTAAAGGGGAAAGCATTCAGAATGTAAACAAAGAATATAGAAAATAAAAAATATAATAAATAAATAAATAAATAATGACAAAAAAGATTATTTGAAGCAAAATAATCTTCACTTAAAGTATGAACACTAAAAAGGTTATTCATTTAAACAGAATAGGGCAAATCCTTTTTTTTTTTAATTTTTGTCCACCAGTCAATAAAGTCTTAACTTCTAAGAAGACTGGATGTTCCTCACAAACAGGAAGTGAAAACTGTACCTCATGCTACCTCAACTAGATGACTATGGATGAACAAGCTGCTGGACACAACCTTGGGATGAAACCTAGGCTTATGAGAAACACCAGACCAATCTATATATCCTTGCTGATTCTTCTACCTGATCGCTCAGAATTTCCTCATAAGGTACTATGGAACTAAAAAGGTATGGTATTACTAATACCAGGGGAAACCATCCTGGTCATTAATCTTGGCATTTTTAGCTTGAGTACTGGAACCTCATAGGGACACATAGCCTGGTGGATCAGTACCAGATAGGTGGCAGTTACCAGGTACATTTTGGAACAAATCTTTGCTAACTAGCTTTTGGGTTCTCAAAGATAAAGTAATTGGCCTTGCCAAAGAACATGTGTAATGCCAGCACTAGTCACAGCAGATCAAGAATCTCTACTTTTAGGCAAACTATTTTAAGACTATTTGGTGAGACTGAGGATAAAATGCTGTACATTGTAAAACAATTAAAATAAAAACAATTTTAAAGGGTTTTTAAAGGGTTAATTTTAAAGGGTTAATAATTATTTCTATTGATGTTTAAAATCCTAGTATTTGAAGAGAAACATTTAGCAATATTTTCTTTTAAGCCAGCAGTATAGGTGCCTTTTGCTATCTGTAGTTGAAGTATATGGAAAGAAACAAAACTAGTGAAACACATTATAATCACACAAGTTAGCATTTTTCCTGTTAGCTGGATCAAAAAAATGTCAAAAACAAAGCTTCTCAATTTATTTCACAAATATAAAGTCTACCTTTATACTTCATGCATAATAACAAGTATACAAAATAAAGGTTTAGAAACATACTTTGAAACTATTTAAACTAGTAAAGATGGAATGTTTGAAAAGTCATAAGGAAAAGAAAAAATGACTAATAAGGAATAAGAGAAAGAGAACTTTTTAATTTTTATTTAATTTTTTAAATTAATTAATTAATTAATTTTCTACACTCCATATTTTATTCCTCCCACCCCTGTCCACCCTCCCTTTTTTTACACTCGAGATTTTATCCCCCTCCACTCTGACTGTTCCACATCCCATACCTCCTCTGCCTGCCTCCCACTGTCTCCAAGAGGATTGCTCACCCACCACCCAACCCCACCAGACCTCCCCTTTCCCTGGGGCCTCCAGTCTCTTGAAGGTTGGGTGCAGCTTCTCTGACTGAACCCACATCCTGCAGTCCTCTTCTGTATATGTGTTGGGGGGCTCCTATCAGCTGGCGTGTGCTGCCTGTTTGGTGGTTTAGTATCTGAGAGATTGCAGGGGTCCAGATTAATTGAGACAGCTAGTCCACTTACAGCTCCTCCTCAGCTTCTTACAGCTTTCCCCTAATTCATCCACAGGGGTCAGCTGCTTCTCTTCATTGATTGGGTGCGAATATCTGCATCTGACTCTTTCAGCTACTTGTTGGGTCTTTCAGAGGACAGTCATGATAGACCCATTTTGTGAGTGCCTCATAGCCTCACTAATAGTGTCAGGTCTTGGGACCTCCCCTTGAGCTGGATCCCACTTTAGGCCAGTCACTGGATCTCCTTTCCCTCAGGCTCTTCTCCATTTTTGTCCCTGTAGTTCCTTTAGACAGGAATGGGTTAAAGATTTTGACTGTGGGATGGCCCCCCTCTCCCTCACTTGATGCCCTATCTTTCTGCTGGAGGTGGCCTCTACAAGTTCCCTCTCCCTCAGGCATTTCATCTAAGGTCCCTCCCTTTGTGTGCTGAGGGTCTCTCACCTCCCAGGTCTGGTAGATTCTGAAGAGTCCCCTCAACCTCCTACCTTTGGAGGTTGCCTGTTTTCATTTGAGAAATGGTGTTTCTAATGTGTCATGTAAAGTAGAATTTGAATTGATACACATCCATGATAATGATGACAGCACCCTGGAGTTGGGGTATTCAGTCAGGGTTGTATGTCAGAGCCTGTCCTCTTCAGTGAGGGCAGAGTATAACCTCCAGAGGAAGATGCAGTAAAAAGTTATATATCAGATCAGGCTCCAGAGGTGGACAGAGTGAATACTGGGGAAGATCCTGAGAAAGGATGCTTTAATGTACAAAAACCTGGAGGTAGGCAGACTATCAGCTCCTGTATCATGTTGCCTTTCAGGTACAATGGACCTAGGGAAATGAAGCATAAGACCAATATCTACATTTTAACTTCTTATCTATTCACTTGCTCTTTATAGACTTGTTTTCACCACTTTGACTACTACTTTGGCATTTTATTGTCTGAGAGCCATTTTAGAATAATAAGAAAAAATAAACTAAAGGCAGAATGTCTCTTCAAGTAGTCGTGAAAATGCACTAGACAAATGTATAACAGGCCTCTAATCTCACTGTTCTATCTACTAGTCTTAAAAAGACAACTGCAAACTCAACATCCAGCAAGTGTGTCCGGTACTATCTGGTTAGAGTATATAGCTGGGAAACAATGCCTAACCTTTGGAAAATAATTATTATATTGGTCCCAATTGACATATCTATGTAGGACATGTGGGACCACGATACCAGATAGGCATAAGAACTGGTAAAAATCTTATGACTGAGCTCCGAATCTCAAAGATTTGAGAATGGCAGGAGTAGAGCTGCTCCATACCTGTCTCTGTACCTGCTCTGGAGCACATAACCATGACATCCAACTGAAAGGACAGTTAAGTAGCATAGCACTTGGAGTTCTTCTCCATGCTAATGAATTATTTAGATAGCCTTAGCTTTTAGCCAATGACCTTTCCTTCCTAGGTATTCTCACACCCTTCCCCCAAAAGTTATATAATCCCTGGTTCACCCCAATAAAGTATATGTGCCTATACCCACCCCAATAAAGCAACGTCAACAAGCAGGGATTATCTCAGTGTGCTGTTCTTTAAATATAGCAGTGGGGAAGGCCTTCTCCTAAAAGAGCTACAGCTAAGACTCCCTAAGATGGCTTTTCTCTTCTCCTACCCCTCAAGTACTTAGTAATCACTTCCAGTCAGACCAGATCCTGCTCATCTCTGGCTCTTCTTCTTTCTTCTTGCTTGGCATATAGACGCCTCAAGGGATGTAGACTGTGGACCCCTGCTCCTGACTCCCTCTCCAGTTTTACACCAGCATTACCCAGGCACTCAGACAGGAGACCAGGAACCACAACCTTTGTCCCAGACCTCGCTGTTCCCCATCCAGTGTTGTGTCTGACATCCCAAAGTGAAACATGGGCTATAGACTCCCAGTTATGGCCTTTGCTCTACCTCCTCCGGGGCAGGGTGCTGGTGATATCTGAATACCCCTGGCAGAGAGTCAGAATGCTGTATGACACATCTACTTCATATTTTGAAGGTATTATAAAATAAAGAGTAGTTCTAAATGTTAGTATAGCAAACAGGGCAAATGTTCTTTTTAAGAAGTACAACCATGTTAAATGTCAATGTGACAGCACTGATCTGAGTGTGGGGTAGACTGTCCCATTCAGCGTCTTGGAATTTGTGATGAGTCACAGAACCTTCCACTGCCTGCAGGATGTCCTTCTATTCAGTTATCTCATTTCAGTCATTATTGAGTTAACAAAATGTAGTCCTTGATAAAAGTTTGGGAAATTAAAATCAAGATAACCTAGTATGTTCTCATCAATTAGGATCTTCTTTTCTCAGTACATGTCAAATGGTGTCAATAGATGTTGAAAAATCCTGCTCTTTAAAGGTAGTAGTCCACCATGTCTGGACATCTCCCCTGAGCTCAGCACAAAATGGAGGGCTCCCTTTGACAGCAGGGATTACTCTTCTCTACCTTATCTGGGGAGCCCAACCCCCTACCTGAGGAATGTCACATAAGTGAAATTACAGGTTCAACTTCCTGGAATACCTCTCTATGCAAATAAGCCCCTTAAGGCAGTACCTTAAACCTCAGAAATAAAACTTCATCCTGAGAAGAATCCCTTCCCTCTTTCTTAGGTTTATACAGCCCTTGTTCACCCCAGTAAAGAGCCCAAGG
>BDUI01016540.1:12996-25223 GCA_002335545.1 Apodemus speciosus
TCCTATGCCTGCATTCACTGCTGGAGTGGATTTTGCTGACCCATAGGGTCTGGACTCTATCCTTCCCTGCCTGGCGTAGAATAGTGCCTGGACACCCTAAGGGAAGAAGTAAAACTGGAACCCACAGACTTAACCATGCTGCCACTGTCTTTTTGTGTTCATATGTATATGAAGCCTTACCCCCAATGTTGATGTTAGTTATGCTAAAACAAGGAAGAGTATAGTTTTTTTCCTCACTCAATCTTGTACTCTCCTTCTCTTCATCCTCTTCTTTTTACTTTTCCTCTCCTTGACTGACTCCTTTCCTCTTTTTCTCCCATTGCCTTCCTTTCCTTTCTTCATTTATCCTTTCCCTTTGTCCATTCCTTACTTACTTCCCTGTTCTTGCCCAGCCTCAAAAATCTTAAATAAGAGTAGCAGTATTTACAAACCAGGTCAGTTATCCCCTTGATCTTGCACTTTTCTGTATCCAAAACTGTGAAAAATAAATGTTAATTGAGGAGATTACACTTCTTTTCCATCCCAATCTCAGTGTATATTTTATCTGAGCTGCTAGCATAGACTTACAGGATTTTGCCCCTAAACTCCAAGCTGTACCATGTAAGGTCATGGTATTTATTCACTACTTTGAAAGTCCAGTTATCCCAACACCACCTACATGACTGACAGATGAAAATTATATTCAGAATTCGACTCTTCCATATCCACCACATGCCTTGCTCAAAGAACTTCAGCTTGATTGCTCTTGTAAGAAACACCATAAACCTTACACCCTTTTTAACTTTACATTAACTCAGAAAGGGGGAAATTCAGTTCTACTGGCAAAACTGCAGAATTTGGCTCAAAAAGTCTAAAATTGGAGACTGGATCCTTATATTACCTTTCTAATACTTTTACATGGTCATCTAAACATAATATATTTAATATATATTTGACGCAGATCAATAAATAAACACCAAGTATAATTCATAAACACTTGACTTTTATCTATGTATTTTCCAAGCCAGGAAAAATATTTCCTTGCATTTATTACATTTAACTTTATCAAACCAAAGAAAGAAAGCAGTTAAAGGAAAYTAGGCTTAACCATGTTGATAATTCCCTGCTATTCCCAGTATACTGACTTACTAACTCTTAAGATTATTTTGTATTTTCAAGAAAATCTCCTGGTGACAGGAAAACTTCAAGCGTCAACAGGGATGGTAGAAGCTGCTGGCGATTTTTCTGGGGAACCTTCAGTAGAYTGGTCAGTGGTATCAGTATTATCTTCATCTCTGGCTTCTGCTCGCTCTTGCTCATCTTTCAGAGCCTCTTGGTAAAGGGCCGAGATGGCACTAGGCTTTGTTTTGTTGATCTTAGCCAAATATTCCAGGACTTTCATCTTGCTTGTTTCAGCATGGGCTTGGGGACCCCACAGGAACTCATAGCGTGGAGGATCACTGTCGGCCACCTGCCGGTACTCCAGGTACTTCAGCTTCACCAAATACTGGGTCATGAGCTTCTTCGGCTCACCAAAGATGCGGTGCTTCTTCCCTGGGTAGATTTGCTTCTTCTTCAGGATTTCCCACATGTCTTCTTCACTGGCGCAGTTGCCCTGAATGAAGATGATACCCAGGACACTCATCAGGAAACCGGTCTTGGGTAAGCCTTTGCCCGCACGGATCCTCCCATTGTTGGGGAGTTTCAGCTTGCTGATGAGGTTGTATGAGGGCTGACTGGAGTTGACTTCCCTCACTTCCACTGCAAAGGCATCCTCGAGCTTCTCAGAGGCTTTCCTGAGGATCTCAGGAAAGTCTTTTTCATACTTCTTGGTGATAACCTTCAGCATTTCTTCCTTGGTAGTGAGCTGCTTCAAATTGTAGTTGTGGAGCAGGTACTGTAACAGTATCGCCACCCTCCTTGCTATCAGATCTTGGTGCAGAAAAGGGCGCTCCTTTTGCATACTTGGCTCATAGTCCTCATAGGAACTTTCATCTGATTCTGAGGAAGAACTACTCAGAATAAGTTTGGCATACGTTGCTTTCTGATTTGCCTTGGGAGTGCTGGAAAACTTAGCCCTTGGCTGGCTCTGCGAGGCAGCAGAGGACTCTCTTGCTGCCTTTGTTTTTTCTTCTGCTGTTGCCTGATCATTTCCACAAGCCTGAGCCTCACTTTGGGTTTGGAGCTGTTTCTCCTGAGCATGGAGCTTGCTCTTCTGACCTCGAGGCATGATGACCCTGGCTAGTGACAATAGCAAGATGTATCCGTAGGATGCTGGTGATGCAGACACCTGATGAAGGGAAAATGAAATTATATGAGAATTTCATCAGTGGGAATCCTCCTTGTTTTTAACTAAGTCAACTTCTGCATATTTCTATGAGAACACTTCTTTTGGAACCTACTAGCCTTCTATTCTTAACTGCCTGCTCCCTAAGAAAGAAGGAAGAGTAATCTTAAGTCACAGCCTATCCTTAACAGTGCTGGGTTGACATTCATGCTTTCTGCTGTTAGAGCTGTGGATACACCCTTAGTTCCCCATGACAATCTTCATGCAAATTCTTGGAAATCCTGAGCCTTTGTCCTCTACCACTTGCCAACTGTCTCTCTGTGATACTCTGTTGTATATGGAAGAAGGAAAGCTCATGAGGCTCCAAACCTAGACAAAAACTACAGTCAGTGACCACCATTTTTATCTCTCTGTGAAGTTTGAGTTATATTTGTCCCTTCCCTGTCACACACCCAAGATAATACTTAAACTGTAGTGTAGAAATCTTTAGGCCATTTTCTCTAACTCAAATCTCTCTCTACTATTTCAGCTACAGCCTTATAGCATGGGAATAAATGAGGGCCTGACCCATTACTACTGCACAGAAAAATCTAGGCTCCTAGCATGGGAGAAGTACCCTGATTCCTCCTATGGAGTTCTTGATTTCTGTCCATACTTGGAATACTTATCTGACTAATGGAATTTCTGATCACTCTAAAGATCTTATTACTCTTAAGACCCTTCTTATAGTAGTTAACATAATAGCCATGCTTGTTCCTCAAGAGATTGATGGCAGTGGCAGTCTGAGAGCCTCCCAACTGTATTGGGATGGGTAAAATTCCCTAAGCGCTCACTTCAGGTTTTTTTTAAGTCTCTACATAACATAGTGTTATCTCTTTTGCTGACATGATTGTCCTTTCCCCTCAGGTTAAGAGCCTTGGGTCTCTAATCAAATAGTCACAGAGTGCACATGTCCACTGGACACCCATGCTTGACTTTCTCAGACCCTCAAATGTGGTCTTTGTATGTTCAGCTATGGTTTTCTGCATTTTCTATTGTTAGTATAGGATTCTTTCTTCTACTAAAATTTTCCTAGCTCCACATTTTTATTGACTGGTCCATTTTTAACCCCTTAAAGCATAAAAGAACATACTTCAATTTGCCCATTTTTCTCAGGGCTTTTCTAAATTGAAAATAAGGTGAGCTATTATTAATGATGTTTTTTTACTGGGGTGTTCACTAGAGTGAATACTGCTAGCTTCCTGAAGTGTAGTGTGGATTCTTCTGTGGGCATAGCAGAGTCTGAGAAAAAGGGAGTGTGTGGCAGGGAAGGGACAAATAGTATTCATACTGCACAAAGATAGATAAAAATGGTGGTCACCGACTGTGGTTTTTGTCTGGGGTTGGAGACTCCTGAGCTTTTCTCCTTCCACATTACCATAGCTGTTGGTATCCCTCTTGTCTAGGTCATATTTGGACTACAGTTAGCCCTGAAAATAAGCATGTATGTAACATTATATGCATATAACAAGCCACATTGTATTTATGTATTTAGTAATGCATACACCACCACCAACAACAACAACAATAATTAAAGAAAAAGAGGCCATGAATTTGAAAGAGAGCAAGATGGGTACATTGGAAGTGTTTGGAAAACAAGAAAGGAAGGAGGGGAAATGATGGAATGCTGTGATAATCTCAAAAATATATTAATTAAAAAAATAACAACCTAAAAATGGTGGCTATTGCTCTGAATGTTTTCAGCAGTGGCTAAAATAGAAAAAAAAATGTTCTATGCTTTGAGATAAAGGTGCTCCTATGAGTTGGGCCAAAGCTGTTAAAAGGAGCAATTTTCCTGGGGGACAGGTCCTCTTCGTTAAAGTTGGCAGACAGTGGCAGTTAGAAAATACTTTGTGGACCTTGGCTGTTTTTTGAGATGGGACAAAACTGAAAATAAATCCCAGGCTTCCAGTAGGGCGAGAATATAGACTAATAACAATATAGCTTTTAAGAACTGGCTGTCTTCTGAAACGGCGCCGGACTAAGGGAAAAGCCGGAAGGTCACTCGGGGGTTACAAGTGCTGGGGGCAGGGGTTTTGTAGGGAGCACAGGGACAGGGATAGGAGGCAGGGGTGACAGAGAGGGAAGCTCTCAGGGATAGAGATGGAAGGTTTTATTCCGAGGTGAACCAAGTCTGACAACAAGCGGCCTGTGGGTAGGGCCTAGTGGTGTAAGGGCCCTCAACTTTGAGGTGGGACGAAGGGAGCCGTTGGTGATAAAGGGAAGTCCTAAAGGACCAAAGCCGAGACCAAACGGCAACTCTGTTCTGACATGGCTGTTTCTTAGCCTCAGGAAACTCCTCACCTTGTTTCCTAGTTTTGTTGAGTAACAGGCCTCGGAGAGCCTCCTCAGCACCTCCCGGTCCTCAAACTGTGAAGAAGGAAGTAACCGCTAACTCCAAGAGAAACGAAAGGACCTTGGAGAGAAGCGACCTGGAAGCCCCGCCTCTCTGGCGCCCCCTGTGGCATGGGGTGTGTAGTTTCTCAGTCTTGAAGCGGATAGTGCATTTAATCCTTGAAGTGATTTTAGTGGATTCTCTCTGTCACTCCACCACACTGAGAATCATGCCTTTTGAAACCCTCCATCTAGACATCACCATTTCTGAGCTAACTCAGAGAGAAAGTTTCTGCACAATTTGTTTTTCCCCAAGTCTGTAATTTGCCCAAACTTTGTCTTGGCTCCTTTCTCTTTAAAGGTTTCACAGCAGATGTCACATCTGTACATATTCACAAGTAGTATCCTCCTTCAAATATTGGGAAAAGCTGGGTGTGTCTTCGGAGTTTAGGGAGAAGAAAGTATAGTTGAAGATCAATGAAGAAGACTTAGAATAGGAAGAAACTTTAAGAGAAAATAGATATTTATACATTTCTTATCCATATTACCAATTCCCACCTTTATTTTTGTTAGCCAAACCCCTCATTTATGTTCATATTCTTTTTACTCTAGCAGTGGATCCAATCCAGTATTTTGAGCACAAAATATGTTTTTAAATTATCTGGGTTATAATTAAGAGAATTATTTAAAGATACAGACATTTCAAAAAATATATCTAATTCAAAACAAAAGTAGTGAGGAGAAAAACAAACACCAAAAAGTCAGCTTCACTGTGGCAAGAGGAGAAGAGTGCAGGACCTAGACTAAGTCAGACCAGAAGTCTGTTCTTGCTCCAACATTTAATATCATACAAATCTCAAAATTATTTTTAAATTTATTTTTATTTTATATTTATGTGTGAGTGCCTGTATGTGTATGTGTGTGCACCACCTGTGTGTGTGTGGTTCTGGTAGAGGCCAAAAGAAGACATCAGGGACCCTGGAACTGGAGATACATAAGGTTGTCAAGCACTTCATTGTTGTTGGAAACTGAACCTGGATCCTCTGCAAGAGCACTAAGTCCACTTAACTGTTAACCCATCTCTCCAGCCCTGAAACTTGAGAATTGTGTTAGTTATTTATCATACAAGCGAGTCTATTTAACTTTGTTATGGACTCAGTCTTTCTGTTTTTTTTTTTTTCAAATTTTATATGTGCTGATTCATTTTATTCTTTTGTTTGTATGTGTATGTGAAAGATACAGGGGTATAATGTCCAGGGCCTTCTGCAAACCAGGCAAGCACAATCTCACTGAGTAACTTTCCTAGCATTCTGCTTTAAAATTTTTATTTTAAAATAATGTCTGGGTAAATTTCTCAGGTTGATAATGAACTTATTTTGTAGCCTAGACTGGACTTGAAATTGCATTTCTCCAGACATATCTTCATGTACAGCTTAAATTACAGAGTAACACTACCACATACAACTAAGGAGTTGAAAAATAACTGCTAATGTAACAATACAAGGGATTGGTGCCTTAGGAAGGCACTTTTATTTATGTGTTTACTTCTGAAACAGGGTCTCACTGTGTATCCTTGGCTGACTTGGAGCTTATTAGATAGAGCAGGCTGGTCTTGAACTCAAAGAGATCCACCTGCCCAGAGGTGGATCCAACCTCCTGAGTATTAAAATTAAAGATATGTGCCACTACACTTGGTAATAATTATATTTAGATTAAACAATAAGGATAGAAACTTTATGATAAATTACATCCCTTGTGAGAAAAGACCAGAATATTGTTTCTCACTCTACACCATATGAGGATGAAGCAAGAAAGGAAATTTGTTAAGTAGTTACCAGGTATTCAATTGGCTAGCTCTTTGTCTTAGGCATTAGCTTTGTGTCCTACATGACATTAAGTAGTAAATTGTTTTGGTTAAAGCTACCTAGTCAATACTATTCTATTATTGAAACCTAACTAAAAAACTAGTTTTATATGATAATTGAATAAATCATGTATAAAACACCTTTCATGGTAACTGCCAAATTTTTAGTAGTTAATGAATGGCAGGTATAGTAATTTTGTACCGGATAATATTGCCATCCTCTATGAGTTATGTCAGATAAAATAAAATGTTCTTTAAAAAACTGCTAAAATTTTGTTTTATCAAGTAAAATTAGATTCTTCCCCTTTAAGACACATCTTATTTCTTCACCTAGAGTTTTGTTGATTATCACATTCTTCAGTGCCTCTCAACTATTCTTCCATCTGCATTTTGCATACATTCATTTCATCCCATATAAAAATCTAGACTTCCCTTCAATTTAGACAAAATATATTTAAGATACTCTACTAGGTAAGCATATTCAATACCGTTCTAAGCAAACAAAACCATGTAAACATAATGGCTTCTGTACTTCTAACCTCGAAGGAACAGTGCTCTTACCATTTGGAAAGTATCTGGTAATATGCAAAGAATGTCCATTTAAGTTTGCATTCTAGTATATGGGGAGAAAGTGAAATATTCTTATTCTTGTCCATTAAATTTTCCCTTCTCCACAATAAATCTTGAATGTAGCCTCCCCCCATTCCATTCATCTCAGTCTCCTCTACCACCAACTCCCTCTCCCCCAGATCCACTGCTCCTTGCCACACCAAATCCAGTACCGTCCTTGTGACAAGACAGTACGCCATTAAAGCAGACAGGAGAAAAATGCCCCTCTGGGCTAGGCTCCCTGGAGGTCCCTGGCAGTGTGCCCACCTCTGGCCTTGAAAAGGACCTCGATGTTCTCCAAGGATACTGCGCTTCCTGGGTTATGGGTTCTGCACTGTGTCTTTCTTTTTCTTCTTATTCTTAATTCTTTATACAGCACRATCCCAGCCTACAAGCTGGTTAATTGATAAAGGAGAATTTGATATTCTGGTAGAAGGAAAAGAGGATGTGGCGATTACACCTACTGTTTCCAGTCCTAAACTTAGTGAACTCRTGTTGAACCTTAGTGAARGAAGGTCTTGGAACRCTCTTCATYAGGGTCCGTTTTTATTACTAGCCTTAGCAAAGATAGYGCACAAAGAACRTGAGATATTAGGGAATGTTATGTATAGTTTGTAGCAGGAAGAACACAGTATGAGAAAGTATAGGACTACTGATGAGCTATTGCCTTATACAGGTGTTTATGATAAAGAAGGTAACAGACAGGTAAAAGCATTGAAGGGCAGAGGGTCCTATAGTACTCTTTAAATCATAGAGATAAATTAGCTTGAGCCAGACCACCTTGGCGTTTGCTGTCCAGGGCAGTACAGAGGGCTCTTGTAATGAATATGTGCTTATTCTTAAGACATTCTGACTTTTGGTGGCAGAAGAAGGCTTATAACATACAAATTGGCCTGAAGGCCCAGGCTCATCTATTGATTAATAACAAACCGTCAGTGAATAACCACAAGTTAGACTTGAAAGCCACATGTCTGAGGTTCATGACCATAGTCTGCTTTTGACCATGGTTCACAGGGCAAGAGTTCCTGTGGGCACCATGCCATGTCTACTTACTGTTCTAATTAAGATGGAAATGTACCTTGTTTAGTAACTGTTTGAGTGTTCCTGGAGGTGTGCCGACCTCGACCTGTTCCTCAGTATACTATAAAAATGCCTAGCTAAAAAGTAAAATTGCAGCAGATTCAAACCACTCTTTGGTGTGTCTGTCATTACTTCACTGCACCTGTGCCTTCCTGAGTACCAAAGCCCTGGTTTTCCAATGGTCGTGACTCCCCCGGCTGGGTCAGTCCGTGGCAGCTCCTCTGTTTCCCTTTAGAAAAGAGCAGGCCTCCCAGGGATACCAACTGTACATGGCATAACAAGATGAAATAAGTCTAGGCACAGATCCTAATCTCAAGGAAGAATGAGGAAACCAAGGAGGAGGAAAAGGTCCCAATAGCAGGCAAGAGTAAGGGTCAGAGATACCCTAATTCCCACTGTTAGGAGTTTTACACACACACACACACACACACACACACACACACACACACACACACACACACACAAGTAAAACAACCACAGCATATATGCAGAGGATCTAGCAGAGACCTCTGCAGGCTCCTTGATTGCCATTTCAGTTCCTGTAAGTCTCTATGAGCCCTGCTTAGGTGATTCTGTGGGCTGTGTTTTCCTGGTTTCCTCAACCCTGGTGCCTCCTACAATCCTTCCTTTACCTCTACTGCAGGGCTCCCTGAGCTCTGTCTAATGTTTGGCTGTGGCTCCCTGCATTTGCTCCCATCAGCTGATGGAAGAAGTCTCTCTAATGATAGTTGGGCTAGACATCAATCTATGAGTATGGCAGAATATTCTTAGGAACCATTTCATTGACATTTTTTTTTACTTTTTCTTTTATTTATTCTTATTTATTCATTCACTTTTATTTATTTTTACTTCTAAAATATTGATTTTATTATTTTTACTATTTATTAATTATTTTATTATGTTTACTTTTACTTTTATTATTTTACTTTTATTCATTAACGTTAATTAACTAATTAGTGTATTTACTTAGTTTRTGCTAATTGTATTTGGTTCTACCTTATGTCACTGGGCCACCCAGCTTCCTGTTCCTGACTACCCAGGCACTGTCAAACATGAGCTACATCTTGTGGTGTGAGCCTCAAGTTAGCTAAGCCATTGGTTGACTACTCCCACAATCTCTGAGCCACTATTGCCACAGCATAACTTCTAGGCAGCACAGTTGTAGGTTCAACATTTTGAAGCTGGGTTGCTATCTTAGCCCCATCAATGGAAGCCTTGCCTGGTTACAGAAGATGGCCTGTTCAGGTTTCATAGTCTCTATTACTAGGAGTCCTTACTGAGGTTACTGTGGTGATTTGAATGAAATGGCCCCCATAGGCTCATAGGGAGAGACTCTATTAGGAGGTGTGGCCTTGTTGGAGGAAGTGTGTCACTGGGGTATAGGCTCTGAGATCTCAGATGCTCAAGCCAGCCCTAGTGTCTGTCACCTGTGTATCCAGATGTAGAATTCTCAGCTCCTTCTCCAGCACCGTGTCTGCTGCATACCACCATGCTTCCTCACCATGATAATAATGGACTAAACCTCTGAAACCATATGTTTTTCTTTATAAGATTTGCTGTGGTCATGCTCTCTTCACAGCAATAGAAACCCTCATAGGTTCCAAGAAAATTTCACTGCATTAGGTTTCCATATTGTTCACACACACCCCCAGTTCCAGTCACCTCTCCCCATACTCTCTCCTTCTGCCCTCTCTTCTTCACTTGATCCTTCCTGTTTCTGTCCCCACTTGCCCCCAGTTCKCCCATAAAATCTAGTATATTTTTCCTTCCCAAGGAGGTTCATACATCCCCCCAGAGTACCTGTTGTTACTTAGCATCTCTGAGTGAGGCAAGAGACCCACAAAGACAAACATGGTATAAGTAGATATTAGCTGTTAAATAAAATTTAATCATGATACAATCTACAGGTCCATTATAATTTTTATTGTATCTTGTTGCAAGATATTTCCTATCCATTTACATGGAGGCAGTGAGAGGCCAGTGATTGGCGGAGAAAGATGAGGAGTTAAGAGAATTGAGGGGAGGAGAGAGAGGCTCTGTGGTTCAGGCGAACAGGGCAGAGAGAGACACAGATATCCAGATTGCTTCAGATGTATTTCTGGTGTTTTGGAAAGGTTAGAAATATTAGGATAAATGTTATCATTGTAAATTAGCATTATATAATTGTGAGTTTTATATACATAAAGATATTTGGTTAACTATTTAAGAGTCATACTTTACCAGGTGTTTGGGTACAGAACAGGAACACAGGACTCTGGCCATTTACAGAGTCTATGGCGGACAGGAAACACAGCTGGGAATGCTGTGAGAGCTGGCTGGGAAAGATTGGCTCCACTGCTACAATGAAAACTGCCCTGAGTGAAACCCACCAGGACTTGGTAAAGAGGCCCAGTGGGGTCGTACTTTTTATAATTATTTCCCACTATAGTATCTCTTCTCTACAATATTCATGTAGTTTAGTACTTCAAAATAAGACATATTTGGAGATGAGATTTTTTAAATTAAATTTTTGGAATAACCACTCATACTATGGGACTGGGATTCTCTTATTTGAACATGTTGGGACACTGAAAGATGTACCAAGGATGTGCATATGAATAGACTTCCAATACAGACAGCAAGAAGATGCCACATAGGCTGCTGACAGAGACTTCACTGGAAATCAAACCTGCTGACATCTTAATATTGGACTTCTGGTTTCCAGATTTTGAGAAAATAAGTTTATCGTATTTAAACCACTGTGATACTTTCATAGGATTCCATACAAGGTAATAGATTTTCCTACATACACATTCTTTCTCGATTGTCACAACATTCTTCATAATCATATTTTAAGGACCCATTTATTCTGTGTGTAAGTGAAAAAGGAATTTCCATAATGGATTATGTGATATTTAAACATACAATACTAGATAGTATATAGATAGGATGGAAATTAATTATTCACATTTTATTATACTTATAGTTTGGGGAGTCTTATATTACTTGAAAGACAGGGCCACATGTGGTTTGCCACACTTGGTAAATAAGTGAGGTTGCTAAGAGTCAGGGTATAAAAATCAAGGAAGAGCATCATAAAATATGCAATGCAAGTACATGTGGGATTGTGGTCTGAAACAGAGTAAACAAATGTTTAAGTCATTTAGGTCTTGCTGGACCCACCAAATGTCAAGGCAATGTATACTATTACAACCTTATTTTAGAGAACCTCCTTCATAAAATAGTTTTCCATTAAGTAATTTTTCAATGTTATGATATATCATATGAAGGCTTTATATTATTCATCAGACTCATAGGCTCAGATAACTGACTACGCAGTTTACTTTAAAAATTGTATCACACTATATTGACTTGAAGTTTTCAAAATCCAAAGTGCCTTGCTTGCCTCAGGATCTTTATTCTCACTTTTATCTATTCTTGTTGTGTTTCTCTAATTCCCATAGGATGTTGTAATATTTTTTTCTCATAAGATTTTAGTTCTTTGCTTTTGAAATTCTATGGAATGAAGCTGGATCTTTTTGTGAGCACCAGCACCAGCACTGAACGTCCCAAACAGCAAGGATGCTTACTGTGTATACATAAGAACCTGTCTTTTGATGTCCATGTACAAAATCTAAACATAGCCACACATGGGACATTTCCCCAAGTCTGTAAAGGCAGAGATGGGAGGATACATAAAAGTTTCTTGCCATCATCTTAGCTCCAGCTTTAGTGAGAGACTCCATATCAAAGTAATAAACCATAGAATGATAAAGCAAACTGCCCAGTGCCTTCCTCCAGACTCCTCATGTGTACATGGGCACTTACCTGCATCCTCATGGGCATATACAGTACACACACAGTCACACTGCTTCTTCATCATTCTGTCTTGGTCTCTGTAGCTTACATACTGTCTCATTCTCTTACATGTACTTGGTGTCAGGATATTATATAATTTTTCTTGTACCATCTCTAGTACTAGTAATGGAGATTACTATGTAGAGCAGATGCTTAATTAATGTTCATATAAAACAAAGTATTAAAAAGATTAAAATA
>BDUI01016540.1:26138-39050 GCA_002335545.1 Apodemus speciosus
ATGCCAGACAAAAATATTTAAAAACACAGACAATGAGATGGTTAACTTTGGTTAAAAGACACTCAACTTTGGTTAAAGATCATATGCAACATAACAAAGAATAAAGTATCTGCAATTTGCTCATGTATAGCAGCACAATAAGACACAAACTTTACTACTAGCTTATAATGCATTCTACTGCAGAGAAGACTGACTCCTCTTCAACAGAGTGTAAAACTCTCAATTACAACTAGACAAAGGAGATGCTGTGGGTTATGTACCCTAAGTAAGGACTGTCAGAGGCATTGCCAGGCACAGCTGTAAATCTCCTTGCTGCTCTATTAGCCTCATCAATCAGAGCCTCCTCATAAAGACTAGGGAAGTAACTAGGAATACCATCGTTGATCTTAGCTAAAACTTCCAGGACTTTCATCTTCGTGGTTTCAGCATGGGCTCTGGAACCCCACAAGAACACATATTTTGGGGGATCAATGCCAGACACCTGGTGGTACTCCAAATAATTTTCCTTCACGAGATCTTTTGTGATGAACTCCCTAGGTTCCCCAAAGATTGGATGATCCCTTCCAGGATATATCCCCACCACTTTCAGGAATTCCCAGATGTCGTCCTCACTGGAAATGTTGCCGTTCATGAAGATCACACCCAGGAGTGTCATCAGGAGCCCTGTCTTGGGCAACCCACTACTGCCTCTCAGATTTCCCTCAGTGGAGAGACCCAACATGCCCACAAGCATATATGACTGAAAATTGGGATCAACTTCCTTCAACTCAAGGCCAAAGACCAACTCCAGGTGCACAGATACTTTTCTAATGATCTCAGGGAAGTGTGCTTTGTACTTCCTGTTAATCACCTTTAACATATCTTCCTGTGTAAAATGCTCTTTCATCCTAAACTTCTCCAGCATGAACTCCATCAATACACTTGCCTTCCTGTTGAGAGGATCTCTGCGGGCAGAATGAGTGGTAGAGCCTATCATGAAGGTGCCTGAACGATGTCGCAGAGAGCTTATAACAGAAGCCTCAGCATTTATACCAGAAGTCTCACCACCTACTGCACCTGTTGATAACAGACTTAAGTCATAAGAAACAGAGTCTGCATTTATACCAGAAGCTTCATCATCTACAGCACCTGCTGAGAACACACTTAAGTCATCAGAAATAGAGGCTACATTTGTCTGAATAGCCTGGTGAGTGCAGCTATCAGGGGACCTGGGGAGATCCCCTTGATCAATAGAAGGTGTTGGTTCCTCCTTTGCAGTGGGATGAGCAACATCAAGATTTTGGCTCCTCTCCTGTACATTTTGACGTTTGGTACGAGAGCGACCTTTACCCTTGTGGCTCCTAGGCATGATGACTTGGCTCAAGATGTAGGCAGGAGACCCAGAAAGCAGAAATCTGGAGGGGGCAAAATGACACTATAAGCACCATAATCTTCACGGTATCAGAGAGAACCTTTCCTTTGAACAAGTTCCCCACTCTGCTTCTGCTGCTTTCCTAAACATGTTTTAGGGAACTCGCCTTGCTATTATTGTCCTGGGCAACCTGTGTCCTGAGAAATCTGTGGAGGAAATCAATTCTGGTTAGGGGAATGGACTATGGCCAGGTTTTGGACATCTTAAGATAAAAGTATGGACTTTAATTGATCCTTATTCGTTAAAGAGTTTTTGGCACAGTCTGGATACCAACACATCTGTCTGCTGTTCTGATATTAACAGTGCAGTGTTTCCTAGTATCACAGGGAAGAAAATTAAGAGTAGTATATCGCCACCACCACTCATTCAGGAGCAACACATATTACTAGTGCAGGCAAAGAGGTGTTACCAGGGACCCTTGTTGTTACCAGGAGTGTAATTCCTACTGTGATAAAAATCCTACTATGAGTCTTTTATATGGAAATGGCAGGCTCCTCAGAACAAATATGTCATCTCTTTGTTTTCCCAATGGCAAATATCAGGAGCAAAAGAGTCTTTAGACCTATCTTAACACACTCAGGCCACTGTAGAGGCATGCACTTCACCATGGCCACCCTGTCCCACCCCTTAATTGAAATATCCTTTAATTTTCATGACTTTATATTAACTGGGGTAGAGCTTACCCTCTTCTGAGCCCTCCAGTTTCCTAGGTAGGATTCCATTCCTGAGAAGAGCAAGGGAGAAGAATTGCCTCTGGACCTAACTGCCTGCCATGTGTGGGGATTCTGGAGACCAGAGCAGGAGCAGGGACTTTGTGGCCTCCTTTTCAGGTGTAGAGTGGGGCTGTAGTTTGGAAGATTCACAGTGGATTTCAGTTTGCTACTGTTTTAATTCTGATTATCCTTTAAGGTCTCTGACAACACCTGACAGGAGACCCTATCTCTCAGACCAAGCAAGCCCTTCTGGCCCCAGGATGGTGAAGCAGAAGTCGAATGTCCCACACTTTCACCCCTTTCTCCATTACTGTGCATCTGTCTGGTCTTCTGAGTAGAACGTCAGAGTTGAAAGTATGTCAGCTTCCTCTCTCTTATACCAGGAAAGAGGATTGCAAGACAACTCAAAGAAATTGTGTTTATTTTGCCTGGGGCTGGGTTGTGTTCCTCTTGAAATGAGCCAATGGGTCCCAGACAAAAGATCTCATTCCCTTTAAAAATATTTCTTTGAAAATTTCATATAGTGTATTTTGATCATATTTACCCTCTCCCAAACATTTCCAGATGTACTCCCTCTTCCCTACTTACACAAGTTCATCTCTCTTTTCCCCCCATACTTTAAGTTCAGTTTGTGCTGCCCATATATTCCTGGACATGTGGCCTTCCAATGAAGCATGGTAGACTTGCTAGAAGCAAAATTCTTAAGAGAAACTGATTATTCCTCTTTCAGTAACTATCTATTGCCAATAGCACTTCTGATAGGGGTGAGATTTAATATCTGTCTTCCCTCTATGCCAGAATTTGATCAGGCTTGAGCCTGTATTGTGGTTGTGCATGCTTTTGTAATTTCCAACATTTATATGTTTCCAGAGTCCTGATAAGGAGAAGTTCTAATTATAGATAGGGCTTTCCAGGGCCTAGTTTCTGTTGTGTTTGAGTCTTTTCACCTTATTCTTGTCATTCTTTATTTCCTTGTCATTCAAGGTCATCTTTTGAGAGCATGGGAGATGGCATTTTTCAAAGGACTTTAAAGGCATTTGGATTCTCACAGATTTGTCCTATTATGTATCTACTCACCTGACAGCACTTAGGATGTTTCTACTCAGCTGACCAGAGCCCACACCAGTAAGACTGAAGGTGAAGCTGATGTCAGGGTCTTTGACTTCTGGGATTTCTGGGATCTCGTAGACCTAGTCTTTGGAACAGAAACCATGGGGCTTTGTTAGTCCTGTTTTAATCCTAAAGGTGAGAGTCGCCAAAGAATTAAAATGATAACTGATTAATCATTTGCTCAAAGCCTGTTCCAGTTTCTGAGGTGAGACTGCATGTCTCAAATCAATGATCTTTCTCCCCTATGAGTTCTAAGTAGGATAAAGGGTAGTGTTCTAACAAAAATTGTGGCTACAACTCTGTGAGTCTTTTCTTTGTGGGAATAGCACCCTCAGTCAGAACTGTTGTAACACAGCTTCTATAGAAACTTGTTCACCTACCTTCCAAAATTTATATTTCCAGAGTCCTGATAAGGCACAGTTCTGTTTATAGGTAGGGCTTTCCAGGGTCTAGTTTCTGTTGTGTTTGGATCTCTAACATATAGGCTCTAAGGACTGGAGGCCCTCTCGTAAGCCCCAGAATATCAACTTCTGAGTATATAAACTTCATTTGATCACTAATTTCTTGAGCCTCCCTGATGTAACAGCTTCTGGAAATTACTGGTCTACAGAGGATTTGAGGGAGGTTCGTGGGGTCCTGGCTACTTTGTGCTTTGTAGTCCCTTCTGTTTTAACTCATATTGTCATGTAGACTGCTGACAGAGCCTTGTATTCCTGTCTTTGTGATTTTAATTATTCTTCCCTTAACTGAGAAGAAATTCTGAGAAGAAAAATGAGAATCCTGAAAGCTATAGCTGGAGTCCTTTTCCACTTACATCATGGACATTCCAAATGTTTCAAATATGCATTCATACCCCTGTCACATGCAATTCACTTTCATTTTTCCTATTCCATTTTAGTTCATTCTTTGGATTCTCTGAAGTTGAGAATAATAAAATAACAGGATTCTCATTTTGAGTTCACCAAATCAGCTAGTGAAGAGCTTTCAGGTGGTTGTTATTAGAATGGCTAGACTTACTGACTTGGTCAACCTAAATGTTTATCCTGTCCTGTCATTCCTCCACAGGTCTAACATATGGGCTCCTAAGTTGTACCTGAGACTCTATTAATGGCCTAGGACTTTTTTCTTTCAAGGTATAATGGAAAAGAAACAAGGCTGAACTTAAAATTATTCTTCTATCTGAGCCTGTCATCTGTTGTATATTAAAGCATACACAGTTGTTTCCACTCCAGAGCTTGCCTTCACACAGGTATTGTTTCAACAGACAGCTGAGCGTTTCTCAAGGCTCACTTGTTNTTTTTCTTTAAAGGGCATCTCTTACTTTTAGTTTCTAGGATTTTTAACTAGAGAAAATTCTTAACAAGGCTGAGGATGTTGGTAGTGTTTTCCTGCTGTGCACAAAGCCCAGAGTTCAGAGCCCAGCACTTCAGCTGGGACTGGGACTGCACACCTGTAATCCCTGCACAAGGGGATGTAGGTGGGAAATCCAAATTCATCTACATAGAGAATTTAAAGCCAGCCTGGGCTATGTGTGGTTTTTCGAAAATGGGCTCAGAATGTTCCCTAAATCCACGTGTGCTCCACAGCCTYRTTGGTGGGAGAGTCTTGGCCGCTCTCAGCCTTGAAGATGMCTTAATATCCACTCYGTGTTTTCCCCAGCAGAAGGGCCCCCACCCCTGYGGTTAGCCACACACCTTCTCAGAGCACATTTTGTTTTAAGTAACTTTTTTACCTGGATTCTTTTTTTTTTTTTTTTTACCTGCTCCTATCCATCTCCTGAGGAAATTAGAAAGCACAGAATTTTGGCCTCTGTATCCCGGTCTATAAAGTGGGTGCATACGGTTCCTTTCTGGGTAGCAATGGCTCCTGGCCTCTTCCTCTGTCTTATCTGGAACCCCTAGAAAACCTCCAGAAAGGAGGCAGGAATGCCTCGYCTATCTCATGCGACTAAGAAAGACAAGCCCAGGACAGTGTTTATGCAGCACAGACAGAAGAACCCTTGAGCACGGGTATCCACTGAACCACCAGAAAATACAACACACCCAATTTAGACGCTATTCAGTCTGTGCCCAGATCCRCACACTCAAGGTTCAAAGTGTGTGTGCTCACATCCGTGTGTCCATGATCACCTGCAGGTGCCGGTTTTATATCCAGTTACTTAGGACCACACAGGTAGGTATGGGGCAGACAACCGTAAGGACCTCCAGCACTTCGGCGGCTCTTGAATCTCACTCCTCCCTGCCTGGGGTGGGAAAGGGAATCTAGGTGACAGGGAGAGGCTGGCCTTCAAGGAGCCTGGGGAACCCCAGCCTACGCCTGCAGGATGATGGGGTAGGGGGTGGGATCATCTCTTTCCTTGCTGGGATGGGGAATGAAGAAGGGAGRGGAGCTCTGTACATCCTTACAGGGAAGGGGCCATGATGGAGAACCTGTCTGAAGAAGCCATTCTAACCAGAGCTTGAGGGTTGCAGCAGGTCCACGGGAGCAAGGCCACGCAGGGTGATGCGTCCTACCTACACCTGCGCGCTTTGTGTGACCTGATCACGTCATTCATCTGAAATGTGCTCCAATCAATGCTATTTACACATACCCTGAGTGCAGCCGAGGAAGGTGTCTGGGCCTTTACYGAGTGCGCCTGTGACRAGGGCTAATTACTGGTGGGGAAATGTCACCCTTTTCATGCGGCAGAATCAAAGCTTTCTGGGACTCCGCGATGCCGCATCCATCCACACAGCTTTGTGCTGCGAGAAGAGGGCTGATAGTTCGGAGCCACTCCCTATTCCTGAACTTGAGCTCAGGACCATTTACGCAACAAGTCTGACTCACTGAGCCAGAGGTTTCAGAACTAGTTATCTGGTGAGAGTCTCTGCTCTGGGCTACTCTATACTCAGTTCTCGACACTCACTCCTACCAAAGGCAGGAATGGACATCGTGTGTCCATTGGAGCTGGACTAGGAGGAGGACAGATCTTGTGACCATGGAGCCAAAGGGGTCATCACCATCTCTGACCTTCTGAATTACGTCAAAGAAAGAAATCCCTCTCTAAGCCTCGGGCACTTGTCCAACCCAAAGCTAGGTTGTCAAAGTTCTCCAGAACCTGTTTGATCAGAACGACAGCTTCGTGAGCTGTTCGGGCTACTAAAACAGCACAACTTGAAACCKTGAGTTTTCAGAGCCACTGCTAAAGGTGCAAAGTAGGTATGTCCCAGTTCGCAGCTGGCAGGAGCTGTCTTGTCCACAACATCGTGATGGAGAGAGGACTCCAGGGGCTGTGGGTACATGCACAGTGGGCTATCCGCAGCCTGCACTGAGGTATGGCCACCAGATCCCACCCATGCACTGAATGAGCTCGACGCCTATCTGTTAAACAAATATTTTCTAAAACCACAATACATCCTCCTCATCAGATAAAAATGTGCTGGGTGCGATGACTCTAAAATTGCACCAGGAGGCGATCACTAAGGAGSAAAGTGATGGTGACTCATGTCTCCCTGAGTCTGCGTGTAGATATGCCGTGAAGATGCGTGGGGTCACCRTGGGTTACTGACTGTATGACTGTCGTAGCAAAACTCAGCATCCAGAGTAAAAGCGAAATGACTCAGCTGCCTTAGTCCCCATTGTGGGGACTAGTGGGTGAAGTCGATTTATTCACATATGAGGTATGCCAGAGTGCTGAGCAGTGAAGCCACACAAATGTGAATGTAGGGTTGGAAGTAACAATAGCGCACYGAGACTATACAGAAGAATTTGAATTCGCTACTTAGAGAGGGAAGGAGGAAATAGGACGGAGGGGTCAAAACCAGAAATTAGCTTTTCCCAGACTACCTTGCTGCACAGCCAGGGCTGGGACAGTGTTTCTAGAAGCCTGTCCTCATAACCTGCAAATGTTCAGTGAGTTCACATACACCTTCAATTGGGTAGCCTTAGCCCAAACCAGCAACGATTCTATTGGCAAATTTTGACTCTGGACCTATGTGAATCCTGTGTGCAGTTACACAACAAAACTACAACTTAGACATTTCTGAAAAGGAAAAGCCAGTAAGAAGAGGGTTGTGTTCTAGCAACAAAACATGCCTGTGACGACTTTAAGATGAAGTCTTCGGAGCTAGATGTGATGGGGCACGCCGCCATCCCAGCACTTGGGAGGTGGAGATGCGAGGTCTGAGCTTCAAGGCTGGCTTGGACCACACAGAGAAGTCTAGTTTCAAAAAAAATGAAAACAAAACAAACAACAACGAAAACAAACCTYAGTCGCTGACRGCAGAAACACCATAGGCTCTATTCTAAGGCAAATAGATGGACAAAGGCATTTTGTTGTCWCAAGACAGGGTTTCTGGATCTCTGGATGTGGACTGGCTGCCCTGGAACTCACTCTGTGGACCAGGCTGACCTTGAACTCACAGATCTTCTGCCTCTGCTTCCAGAGCGCCAGGCTTAAAGGTGTGCACCACCACTCCTGGCTAGGTCTTAAAGCACAGCTGAATGGTCAAACTGCTGGCGTTGCCTCCTGAGGATTTCCATCTAAAGACCCARCGTGTGATATTTGTGGGCGCTGGGCAGTGGTGGCACAGGCCTTTGCATGCCTTTAATCCYAGCATTTAGGAGGCAGAGGCAGGGGGATTTCTGAGTTCGAGGCCAGCCTGGTCTACAGAGTGAGTTCCAGGACAGCCAGGGCTACACAGAGAAACCCTGTCTTGAAAAACCAAAGAACCNTCCCTTAAAAAATTTATGTGGTTGGTTTTGGGCATTGGAAACAGTAGCCATAAATTGATTGATATCTTGGAAGGTATTGCTAAGATATTGTATTGTGGAACTGACACCTTTATAACAGATTTTTTCCTGACTAACCATAGTCTGTTGGATTTTATGCCTCCTAAGTTTGAGTAAATTTTTATAGTTACTTGCACATTTCTGCAAGTTTCATTTTAGGCTCATTTTAGATATTGTTGCAGTCAAGAACGACATACTTTCTGTTACATGTTCTAATTATTTGTTTTCCAAGTAGTAAATTTCAGTATCTCAGATGCAGGCAGGTCACTTTTGCCAAAAATGCTATCTAGCAGTTTGTTAAAGGATTTAGTTGGGTTTGGGATATAGAACAGTGTTTAAAGTTATGACTCAAAATCTGTGCAGGGTATACTCACTAAGGAGAAGATGATCAAGGAAGTGTGGCTCGAGAGAGACAAGAGATGTGGTCGACTTGAGTAATCTTGTTTAACAGAGGTAGTTGGTGTTGGGTCACAGCTTCATTTTAAATATTGCTATAGTCAAGAATGACTGTATTTTCTATGATGCATTGTAATTGGTAATTGATAACACTTGATAGCTAATAGATAAAACCAAGTTGTCTATTATTAGTTAACATTGGGTACAGCAGGAGACTTCAGGTTGAATAGCTGCTGCTGTGTCTGCCAGTTCACCAGCTCACTGCTCTAGATATACATATAGAACTATTTCTGGACACCATCCACATAACTGCTGGTACAGATGGTAAGATGTTCCTGCCAATCTAGTTGCTGAAATCTAACAGCCTCTCTCTCAGTGTGTCCTATCATGGTCCTTGATACTAAGATGCAGGCTGAATTTTGTACTTCTCAAACCATTAGAAAGACCAAGTTCACCTTGACTTAGAGTTCATCTTGCTGGTAAGAGTTTTTAAATCAGGTTTTTCCCATAAGTCTTCATACTGCTCAACCAGAAAGCTCTTGGTGGGTATGTGCAACATTTTGGTTGCACCAGCTCATAGCTCTTTGTGAGCTCTAGGTTACAGTCTCCACACAACACCACTGTACTTCATTTGTGTTCACCATGACCAGGGTTCGCTTGCTGGCCCACTGAAACTCAAGTTCATACTCACTTTGGCTTTGGATAAGTAACCCCTCCATACACATTACAAAGCAAATCTCAATCTTGATGTGTGGCTATGGATAGGCTATTGTTCAGCTATGATGATTTTCTAGGCTATGCTAGTTTTAATTTCTGTATCTATTTTTATATATGTCTGAATATCTTACATCTGCAATATTATATATGAATGTATATGAATGATCTTACATCTGATGAAATGATATCTGAGTTTATCTTATACGCTAATGACAGCACTTTATTATTTTACTTATGGACTTATATTGATATTATTATTTCTGTCCATTCCTCACATTTATTCAGGCATATTTGTGCATGGTTTTCATATGTTTTCCCATACTTTATTAAGTACCTTTCTAACATTTCACATTTGTGTGTTTGTTGATGATTTTCTGATGTGGACATTCAATTATCTTATGATTTTGCTGAAAGCTAACAAAGTGGCTATTGTTAAATTGAAACCAAAGATTCTCCCACCTAGATTGTGATCAAATGTTTCTTCTTTTCCTTTTTTTTCTGGTTTAGCCTCCCAGTCATGGGTTTACAAGCAGAAACCAACCTGATCAGCTAAATCATGTTGTTGTTGTTTTTTTAATCTGATTTCTTTGCATTCCTTGGGCCCAACCAATTTATTAATTAACCACTGTATTTTGATATTTTATGGATTATGGTGTTTGTCTCTGAGTTTGATGATGTTTTTTTTAGGGGGTACCCTTTTCTATTTTAAACAAGTAGTGTTAAACTTTAACAGAAGAGAAGTAATTTCCCACTTTTATAGGGCTTGGTTGTTTTTTACCATTCAGCATAATGAATACTTAAAGTTGACTATTCTGGAAATATTTTGTGAATGCCATGGATTTTTATTACAGTTTTGCTTTATATAGTTCAACAATATTTTCCATTTTTATGAGCCTATTTAATTATTTATATTTTGCTGTTTTCTAATTCACTTGGGTTTTCACATGTAAAAACATAGCATTATATTTCTACGAAAAAATATTTTGTAATTGAAATACCTAAATATACACAACAGAATAATCATGAGCTTAAATATACCTAGTTGTAATAATCTTGGCCAGACAAGTTAATTTGTTTATTGACAAGAGCACTCTTAAGATAATATTGGGTACTTTTATTATGAGACCCAGAAAGAGCAGAGGGAGGAGAAGGCACACAGACAGACATGAGGTAAAGGACAAGAGGAAAGGAGAGACAGGAAGAAGCAAATGATTCCTCAAAGGCACAGCCTCTCTGTGACCTACTTCTAAGCATGCCCTCCTAGTAGTCAATAAGGTTTGATGTCATCAATAGAAGAGAGGTGCTCTCATCCATCCAATAACATCTCAACAGTGCCACCAGCTGGGGAACATGTATTTTACATATAAGCCTTTGAAGCTATTTTATATCCAAACCCATAATACAGAATGTTTGTAATTTCCTTTCTGTTAATGCTCACAATCATTAAGGTTCACCAGCCTCTTCTATTAGTCCACTAGGTGCTGAAAATCATAATTCTACCACTTGCGGGGTTTTTTTGCGTTAGCAGAAATAATTCCATACGTAGAACCTTTCCCTTGTTCACTGCTGTCCAAATGACTTAAGGCTGAACATATTTACAATTCTAACATAACTCTTAATATTTTGTTGCAGATATAAATGTACTATTTTAAAATATGATATATAGATATAGATATATATGAGTGTTTTGCCTGCATGCATTATATGTATATGTACTACTTGCATGACTGGTTCCCTTGAAGGTCCAAAGAGAGCATTGAGTACCCTGTAGTGTTGTTACAGATGATTGGGAGCTAACATGTGGCTATTGAGAACCTAACCTGGGTCCTYTGAAAGAACAAGTACTCTTAACCATTGAGCCATCTGTCCAGCCCCAGTATGCATTAATTATATTTAACTAGTATACAATAATGTTATTCTTTCTGTTACAATTGATAGAATGTATTGTATTAATCTTAGAGTTCATTACTTGGCTTTATTATCTAATTCAGTTTTGCACTTAGAATTATTATCCTCCACCTTCTAATTACTTAGGTGTAATATGTTATTGTTTTCATAATTCTTGAGCTCTTTGGATATTGCAAATATTTTTCTTATACATGTATTAAAGGCCATAATATCTCTCAAGGTACCACTTATACTGTTTTTTCTACATCAAATTGTATAATAGCTTTATATGAAGTGTTTAACTTTTTCTAAAGCGTGCTAAGTATGTTTAGATTCATATAATGTTTGAATATATGTGATACGCATTCATATGGAATAGAATGTATACTGAAACTCATAAAATGTGGCAGAGTCGGTTTTATTTCTAGAACTGAAAGGATGTAGAATGAGAAAAACCAATCAATATAATTGGTCCATTATATTGTTCAAGTGGAGATTATCAGGGAAGCAGATCCCATTCTAAAGATGTTGTTGACCCACACTGGCCAATGAGGCCAACTCCATGGATTGAAGGAAATGTCACCCGAATGGGGGATATAAGGGACTTAAGGCATTTGAGCTCAAGAACAGTGCAAACAGAGCACTTCTCATTTTTATTACTAAAGCAAGCAATAGATGAGGTGATGTTTACACTTAGCTTAAGCTAATACAAGTACAGCAAGGTAATACACCTGGTGTTATATCTTATTATATATGGTCATGTTAAAGATCCAAGATTATTCCTCCCAGTCTTTAGCCTTCCCACAGTGATAATGTAGACATGTCAGCAATTTCTCTACATGTCCTTGTATAATAATAAGTGCCTTCACTTATTATTATAGCTTGTGTAATTTTTTAGAAGGATGTTTTTTATAGGAAAAACATTATTCACTGTGTTCCATTCATAGTAAGTTCACAGCTTTTAAAACACAGGCTCCCACATGTGTAGCTAAGGAATTTAATTTGATAATTTATTTACTTAATAAGCTAATCATGGGTACTCAAGCCCAATAGCACATAACAACTTTTAGCTCAAGGATAAAAGAACAAAGAGAAAATATATTTTTGTTGAAGACTAGGATTGGCACTCACTCGCATGGGAAAACATAGTTTATCAATAAGGAAGGAGCTGGACCCACAAAGATATAGGAGAAACTGCTTGCTACAGAAAGGAGGGTAAATGATTCTTAGTACTTCTTGGCTCTAATGTACAGTTGTCAACTACTAGCTGAATTGTTCCAGTATCCAGATACTGGAGAGCACAGAGCATTTAAACATGCAAGTTTGGGATATGTTCTTCTAGTTGGGCTGCCTTTCTAGCCTCAGTGACCATGTGCCTAGTCTCACACAGACTTGATGTGCCAGGGTCGGGGGATATTCAAGGGGGCCTCCACCCTCTCAGAGGTGAAAAAGTGAGGGGGACAGATTGTGGGAGGGGCTGACAAGAAAGGGGGCAGCAATCTGGATGTAAAGCAAATAAATTTTTAAAGAAATAACTAAATAAAAATGCAAGTTCACAAGTTAAGAATGTTTATAGTAGATAATAGAAGAAAGCAAATTGGAAGAATGGACCTAATAAATGCATATAAGTGCAGATATAACATTTCTCATGGGCAAGATAGATAAGAAAATCTCATACCTAAAGTGATATAAAATAATGCTTTATAAAATGAAAATTTATTCATGATAAGGGAATAGGTTGCTATAGTAGAAAGGAGTAATGAATATCTATAAAATCAACAGCAATGATAAAAATAAATGTCATATTTAATTTGAATGATTTAACTTATGTTTGGAAAATAGAAAAAGATTCCTACCATCACTCTACCTATTCAACATACTGAAGAAGTTACTAAAAAGTACTTCAAT